>JANAVB010017000.1:1106850-1379506 GCA_029216955.1 Iris pallida
GATAGATATATATATATCTATATATATATATAACACTAATAATTATCAACATTTAATAAAATCCCATATATTCTTTATAGGGCCTATACGAATATATATCTATGTATCATTTATTTGAAAAGATATATATAACCAATAATAATAGTAATATTATAATAATAACCTTGATGATAAAATAATAAAATAATAATAGTAATAGTAATAATAATATAATAATAATATAATAATAATATAATAATAATAATAATAATAATAATATAATAATATAATAATATAATAATAATAATAATAATAATAGTAATAACGAAATTTAATAAACAATAATGGTGTATATTTCCCAGTATATGCAGTCTAATATCCCAAAAGTACAATGACTATTTTATACCAATATTCTCGAATATCCACTAATAATGATATTTATAATATTTAACTTAAAATATTTAGAAAATATTCATTAAATTTTAAAACAGATACAACACACTCATTCCAATTTCCATCAACACGAATGTCATTGGACGTTCCGCATGATTATATGGGCTCGGGCTCAGTTCGGACTAAAATGGTATAACCGGTTTTCCCTACTCAATAATATAATAAATAAATAAATCTTCGGTAAAAGTTAAATTATAACTTGGCCTGGTTTTCTTAGTTAGGACACACTCATGGCTAGGTCTTCCTTGGCATGGCTAATACACTAGTCAAGGCACGCCACTGCACTATCCGTGCCACGATTCCTAGTCGTCTGGTACTTCAAAACTCAACCATGGCTAAAATCATCTACCGTAATAATTAACTAAATAATTATTTATAAAATCTACACGTCACCATTTAAAATAAAATAAATAAAATAAAAATATTTCAAATTCCGGGAAGGGGAGCTACAAATCTACCCACCTTAAAAATAATTTTGTCCTCGAAATTCTAACTCATAAATATTCCTTAAAATTCAAAGAGAAAGTCTACATTTTTCCTAATCTCCTCGAAATTCAAATTCACAACTATTCCTTAAATTAAAAAGAACTCTACCATTACCTTAATTTCCTCGAATCTTAATTCTTGAAAACAGTTTATATCATCCTCCTAGCCATTTTGCAATTTCGAAACTCCGAGGACTTCTACCCACCTTTGGACACACTACTCCCTGAATGCTATGTCACTAAACTTTTTAGTCATCCAACTACTTGCTAAAATTAGCTACCAATAGATATCTACTGTATAGGACATCTGTAATCCTCCCCTACCTATCAAGCAACCCTAAAATTTAACAAGCAACAAATTTCACAAGTGGCTAAGGAATATTAATAAACTTTAATAAGCATGATCCATCATCACTTTATAATAGGAAGGATAGGAAGATAAGAAAGAATAATCGAGAGCAATCATGAAGTTTCAAGAGCGGTAGAGAGTATCCAATGATGCAGATAGGAAGAAAGTTTATGAGCCCTTGACCTATTTGCTAGATTGGGCTACTATAGTCTAGTCACTTGCTGAGTCTAAGAACCCTTTGTTTCTTAGAGGAGCTTACAATCCATGCAATACATAAATTCCGTTCTCAAATTTTAATTTAAACAAGGTTCCATAATAGGACGGGATTTGAGAAGTCAAGATCGTGATCTTTTCCGTGGTTATTTAAACACACGAGAGACGGATATAAATGCAATGCAAGATCGTATCTCGACTCCCAGGTAAATGGAATAAGGTTTACGAATGATACCATATTCTAAGAGATGGAGGCTACATAATCGGTATAGGGACCTATCTCAAATAGTCCGATTTTATAGTCAACTATGGTGGTATGCATGGATGGGTTTAACTGGGTCTTAATGGGTTCTCCGATTGGACACCAATCGTTAGTTGGATGAACCCTAGATTTTAATCTATATGGACTGAACACGGTCCTAATGATAAACTATTTTTACTAGGTTAGGGTAACCTAGAATAGTTTTCCACCCAAGTGGTTGAGGTAGTTGGGCAGTCGGATTGGTTAAATAGGTTATGTAAGCCCTGAAGATGCGTCTTCTGTGACCTTTGTGTTTAAGTAGCACGAGAAGACGTAATTTCGTGGCACACTAGTGACATGTGCGAAGTGGGCTTCGAGTAGATCACAACCATGTATTGGGTTGACAGGTTTGAGTCGAGGTTGAGTCTCTAATTGTAGCCGGAAAGCATACGGGTATTATGGTAAGGGTTATAGCTAGTCCTTAAAGTCGTACCATAAAAATAGAGTACAAGGGGACGTGTTTGAGCGGGACATGATATACCTAGATGAAGGTGGACTCGTCTAGATCTTGTATATAAAATTTTCTGGAAGGTAACAGTTGATCTCGTGTTCCGATTATTAATGACACGGTCGGGGACACAAAATGATCTAGATGGAAAGTGAGAGTCCATGAGACACTAATTATCATGGAAAATTATTCTAATCAATCGGTAATCCTCGTATATCCAAAAATTTTAGAAGGCTTACAGTCTACCCACCTTAAAAATAGGACATGGTCTTAGGAATATTGAGGTTAGAAATATTTCAAAATCACTATGTTGTGCCCCAACTCTTGTTAATAAGGATTAAGGCACGACGTAACGAAATACCGTAGATATAGGTCAACTCAAGGATCGTTCCTCACCAAGTGGAACATGAGTGTGTACAATTTCTCTCGGTCGATAAAATAGAATGACCTACTCGTCCACCGTATACAAGAGTTATCGATGGGGTAACCAACTCTAAGTCACATCATCTGAAAAGATTCCTAACAACTGAGTCATGAATTTCTATTGGGGTCAACCTGCTAGACTATTGTTACAAGGATTAAAGCAAGCTTCAAGCAAATAATTAGAGACTCACAATAATTGGTTCTTGAGAAGAGGTAGTCTCCTAGGTCAGCATTTGGACCAAAGGCAAAGCCCTACTCATTCTCCAATTTAGATGGCTTGAAAGTCTCAATAGTAGTTTGAGGGTCGAGAGGAGAACAAGTAACTCAATCGCATGACTGGCAGATGGTAGCTACACTTGTGTATACAACTGATCATAACCATGATGATACTCTGTACCTCTCTACCATCACGAGCTTTCGTCTTTCCAAATCAGTGAAAGACAAAAACAATAAAGAGTTCAAGGAAGATGTTACTGAATACAATTTCGTGATCCAAAGACGAATGTATAATTCAAGAGGAATTGTCAATGCAGTAGCGGATGAGATCCTAGAGACATCTACATCTCATTCCACATAGGATAATTAGAAGAAGAGCGAACCGGGTGCACTACGGTTGATCAGACCGAAATACATCGATTTTGATTAGATAATATGTTAGCAGGCGTCCCCACTAAACATATGTCTTGAATCAAGCTCGAGAACAGAGTGAGCTTGCAAAACTAGGCTGTAATAGCAACATTGGTCAAGATAGTCAATATACAAGGATACAAGATTTTTGAAAGAAGGCACAAGAGTCCGAGTTTTGTGAGAATCAAGAATTTACCAGGTGTTCTTGCTTACATAATCTTCCGGCTATCTTATTGTCCATAAGGTCTTGGTCAACCATTGGGTTATGGACTTCTAAATTCTATATTCCAGGTAAACCTATTAGTGTCAGTCAATTACCTCGTCCATAGATCGCAAGGACTACGGAATGCTAGGTCGAGAGACATGCTACCCAGCTAACAAAACTTTCACTAGTTTTGGCTTTGGGTCTTATGGGGCATACATGGCACGGTCCTATCCTCTATAGTACCCTAAACTGGTATTCACGTCTGAAATTATTTCACCGAAGATTATGCCCGTCTGTATACTCTGGCTGGGATAAACTCTTGGTTTCATGATTCAGACGTGACATGCTATCAGATACTCTACCTTATCTCGACACCAGGGTAACTATGATCAAAAGGTTTATTAGGCATAGTTTAGCAATATTCTATAACCTATATTTTTTTAAACTAATTTCACTCTAGGGGTCGTGCCTCGCCAGTGCGCTGCTGGCTGCAGTGAATCCATAGTCTCTATAATTCAAATAAATGGCGACAGTGCGCTGCTGTCCTGCCATTATGTGTTAACTAATATTCTTGTAACTATATCTGCAAAAATTCATAAGCTCCTAGAGATTCAAACAAGTCGACTATGTAATAAGGCGTAAATATTTGTCCTATCAGTCACAATCTTTAAAATGAAAGATCTAATCATGGAGGAAAGACTGGAGACAAAAGGATTACAAACATTCTAGTATCCATTCTATGTGTATTTAAACCTTTGAGAAAAACTTTGAATCAAACTAACTTGAGGTTCATCTATGGGTAACATAATCAGAAATAATAAAATAATAATTCTTAGGCAAAATGGGAACTAAATAGGCAATTCTGACTAAGATACGATGACGATATCTAAAGAGGCAAGAGAATGAATTGAATAATCTATCAAGGTTAGATCATTAATTCTATGAAGCCTTGTCTTACCAAGGGAATAATCTATCCAAATTAGATTACATCGTCATATCAAGGGTGATAGTGTACCTATGGGGATCATCAAAATTAATGATCCTCATCTAAATTACATAGCCTAGACTATCCATCGGTAAATTTGTATAAGGGACTCCTAGTCCTAGCCTTTCTCTTAGATTAAATTAATCCCTAACCTGTGAATGAGTATTTCCTAGTCGCAGGCTCGCAATAGTACAACTAACTTAAGTACTATCACGTGTTCGCATGATTTACGAAAACAGACCTGCATGGGCCACCACAAAAACTTGTCACGACCCGCACCCGTTTTTAAAAAAAATGGATACGAGACGTGTCCAAGCCAGCCTACGCCGCAGTATCGGCGGTAGAACGCTGTCACGGCCATGAAGATCAAAATCACAAATAATACTCATTCACAACATTAATTTAATTTACAATGATCACAAGTTTTACATTTACAGAAAATATAAACTTGTACAAATATTGAATGACTAATACTCAACTATCTAACTAGTCTCTTAGGCTTTTGTCTGCAAGTATTCCCGTCACTCCCAAGCTAAATGAATCCACGGCTAACCTAAAAAATGTTAGTTTCCAGTCAGAAATGGAATGAGCACAATTCACTGAATGCAATTTAAATAAAGAAAATGACTATAAGACAAAGGTTAGACATCAATCATGGGTTTGAAAATAAACAGGAAATACGAAAAACCAATAGTAAATAAATAGACACCAAATACTTTTCCCAACTGTTAGAAGTACCTTTGATATGTGATCGGTCTCGGGACAATTATGCGACACGGTCTACACGGTCTAAAGTTACACGGTCTACAGTTACACGGTCTACAAAAAATATTGCAGTAAAGAAACACTGTCTACAAAATAATAATCACGATCTACACAGTTTAAATGCAGTAATAATCACGGTCTACACTGTCTACTTTGCAATAAATAAATTACTGTCTACACTGTCTACAAGAAATAAATAAATCACTGTCTACACTGTCTACAAGAAATAAATAAATCACTGTCTACATTGTCTACACGATCTAAGGTTAGATCACACATCGTTGGTACTTCTCATTTCTGACTCAACAATTTATAATAGAAAATAATCATATAACCAATGGCCAATCAATGAAATATAGTAAAAATTAATATCGAAATGCAGACAATAAACTGTACTCGCCTGTGGTCCTGTGCTGGTGAAACCGATGATCCAAATCACTCAATATGCCCCAATAGTCAAAACCCGTACAACAGTCCCCTGAAGCTGAAATAGACAATACCAATGATCTTAGAATAGTCTAATTAGCTAGGATCGCCTGTCCTTAAGTCCAATTCTGGATACAGGAGCAAAACGGTAATTTTGGGCCAAAACGGTGTCCGCCGTTGGACCCGCTTTGCACCGAAAAGCGTGCCAGAGTCAACGGTCTCTAAACTCGTCAAACTATATGTCTACGGATCCAGTTTTTCGATACGAACCCAACTGTATGTCCAGAGTTGGATTCCGGCGGGCCGTGCACAAAATTGCCCATTGAGTTGGACCGTGGGGCCCGCAAAACGCGTCCGATTCAACTATCTCAGAATTGGACCAAACTTGGCATACAGGACTAGAAAAATGACACGGTCCTGTTGGCACAAGTTTCGTCTCGATCTGACAAGCATACACGAAGTTATGACTGAGTTTGCATTGCACGGATACAGGGAGATTCCGACGGATACGCGTCAAATTCGTCGTGCACACGCGACCAATTTAAATTCCGTCAAAGCCCACAGACCATGAAGTCGTTACGCAGCTTTCGATGCTTTCGGTTCGCGACCACGTCGCTCGGATTGGCAGGACGCACGTCGTGTGGATGAATTTCTAAGTTTTCTAATATTTTTAAAACAGGTTTTCGTCCAACTTTGGAACGGTTTTAACAGGGATTTAATGGATGAAAAATAAAAGTAAAAGAGAGGTTTCGAACTCGTATAAGTAGTCTTTAACTGCCTTCAATTATATTGCTAATTTTCTTATGGATTGGCAGAAAACTGTCCTGCAAGTCCCGGTTGAGGGCTGCTAAATACTCTGTTTGGAACAGGTTTTTCGTCGACTTTTTGACTCGTTTTCCCTAGATTCTAGGTCATATAAACTAAAACAATTTGACAGGAGTCGAAGACGAATATATTGAGATTATACCTGAAGAAGAATCTCAAAGAATAATCGAACGTCACGAGAGAACTTCCGCCACGAACTTTGGGTTTGGACTGTCCGTTGTTGCGCTTTTCACATGCGGTTCGCCGTGCGCGCGCGAGTCGACGGCGACCTGGCCGGCCGGCGGTGGCCCTCTGCGGCCACGCGCACGCCGGGGTAGGTTGCCAGGGGGGTCGGCGCTAGGGTTTATTGGTTTGCTCGCGATCCTCTCGATCTCATACTCGACATATATATATACTCGACATATATACTCGACATATATATATATATATATATATATATATATATATATATATATATATATATATATATATATATATATATATATATATATATATATATATATAACCGCATATCTACGAATCCCTCGTTCTCGATTTACTTCTGTTCTTGGCTTGCAACAGAGGTTACTCTCGGCTGGGCCGAGAACTAGGTGGCTGATTCCCTCTTGAGTGAATAAGGGATGTTGGCAATTCACGTGGGCTGTGGGTCCACAGTTTGGACTTAACCATTTAGCCTATTATATATATATCACTATATATATATCTATATATATATAACACATATATGTCTTTGAACATACTTATATATATATATATATATATATATATATATATATATATATATATATATATATATATATATATATATATATATATACACTAATATCATATTATCCATAACATTTAATAAAATCCCAATATATTCTATTATAGGGCCTATACGAATATATATCTAAGTATCATTTATTTGAAAAGATATAATATAACCAATAATAATAGTAATATTATATAATAATAACCTTGATGATAAAATAATAAAATAATAATAATAATAATAATAATAATAATAATAATAATAGTAATAACGAAATTTAATAAACAATAATGGTGTATATATCCCAGTATATGCAGTCTAATAATCCCAAAAGTACAATGACCTATTTTATACCAATATTCTCGAATATCCACTAATAATGATATTTATAATATTTAACTTAAAATATTTAGAAAATATTCATTAAATCGTTAAAACGAGATACAACACACTCATTCCAATTTCCATCAACACGAATGTCGTTGGACGTCCCGCATGACTATATGGGCTCGGGCTCAGTTCGGACTAAAATGGTATAACCGGTTTTCCCTACTCAATAATATAATAAATAAATAAATAAATCTTCGGTAAAAGTTAAATCGTAACTTGGCCTGGTTTTCTTAGTTAGGACACACTCATGGCTAGGTCTTCCTTGGCATGGCTAATACACTAGTCAAGGCACGCCACTGCACTATCCGTGCCACAATTTCTAGTCGTCTGGTACTTCAAAACTCAACCATGGCTAAAATTATCTACCGTAATAATTAACTAAATAATTATTTAAAAAATCTACACGTCACCATTTAAAATAAAATAAATAAAATAAAAATATTTCAAATTCCGGAAAGGGGAGCTACAGCGGCAGCCAGAGCACAGAGGCGGCGTAGCCCGGGCTTGGCTCAGGGCAGGGCGTGCTGGCAGAGAACGCCGAGGGGGGTGGTGCGATGAGGTCGGAGGGGGGGGGGCGGCAATGCCGTGGAAGGGGGCCGAGCACGGCGGATGGGGGGGGGGGGGAAGACGAATAGTTGACGCAGAGAAGAAGTGAACAGATAAGGGGGGTATTTTCGTCAAAAAAAATTGGTCAACGGAGTTGACCATTCGTTTTAGATGGAAACTGTAATGACCCGCTCCGCCCTAGCGGAACACCGATCCAAACGGCAAGTGCAACGACTCAAACGAGCCGTCGACCCGAAGAGTTGGCATCGACCTGATGAAGAATCGATGCAAGACTTACATTGGCCCGGCGAGAGGAATCCAGATTTAGACTTTCAAAGGCGCGCTCGGAGTATCGCTCGGCCGATGCGAACATCGCTAAGGTGGGTGGCTCCGATGAACCCGTCTTTGCTTAGCCTAGACACATAATAATGCGGACACTATCACGAGAATCGCTAGGCGATAACCCCGCGCATGCTAATAAATGACTCAACGCACCTAGCTAAGGGAATAATCCTATCTTGTATGCTTGTATAGAATATGGAAAAGAACATAAAAAATACGAGAACTCTCACACCGCGCTCCACGCTCGTGCTAAGGCACAAGCTTACGTTCAAGTCCCTTATGCATCCAACAATGAATGGGTTACAACAATGAAGCGGGAAGACTATCAATATAGTCGTTCCGAGTAGAGTATAGCAACATTGAAAGGCCATGGGACCGATGGGTCGCCAAGGCGACTCCCGTACGGGGAGTTGCATAATGTATGAATGAATGAATGAATCAATCAACGAATGAATGAATGAATACGTAAAAATGAATGAATGAACGAACAAGTGAAAGAAAGAAATAAAAGAGTGAATGAAAGATAAGACATGAAAGACGTTAGCGACAGGTATGACGGGCACGTGCAACGGGGCTCGCTACCCGCGCTGTACGGACGCCAACCTGGTCGATAACGCATTATGGCTAAGGGTTAGCCTACGGCTCGGAGATAGCCGTTAAGTTAAATGACAAGACAATACGAAATGGTCGTGGACAAACGGCACGGGCGATGGAGGGGAATACCGTGGCCGTCATGAGGAAGGATTCTGCGGCACGGGCGATGGGGGAGAAAACCGTGGCCGGCCTAGGCGGAATCAAAACGGGGCTTACGGGCTGCCTGGGTGCGGGCTTGAGCACCAGGAGACGTAAGTGCAGGGTATATTCAAGAGACTTAACGGGGTGTACCAGCCATCACCCTATGCTAAGTTGAGAAATACCAAGGGAAAATGTCCAAAATGGCTTGTCATGCCAGCGACCGGTACATATAGATTAAGTGGACTTTGCTGGTGGCTATCCACGTGCAAGTCCTTACATTGAAATCAAAGTAGTCTAAGTTAAATGAATAAAGTGCCTCCTGAACGTGCTCGAAATGTAACACCCCTGAACATGCTTGAATGTAACACTCCTGAACATGCTTGAATGTAACACTCCTGAACATGCTTGAATGTAACACTCATGAACATGCCTGAAATGTAACACTCTAAACGTGCCTATGACGTGCTAGGACCCGAGACATGGACACGCCCGTAATATTGAATGTTTACATGAATCACGTTAAGTTACTACATATGAACTGTTGTCTAACTTGGTTTACTTTGGACAGGAAAGGCCGGACGGTAAGTATGGGTAAGTCGTGCATGTATTTTCATGCGACACTTGAATTCAGCAACACGAGATAGGTCACGATATGTGCCATGAAATTGACCCAAAGGCAAGATTAGAAAGATAATGAATGATAGACGGTGCACAAAAGTAAATGGAACGTGTTTGGTAATGATAGCATTGTGGGCGAGATAGCCTCCCCATCAGTGCATAACAATGTACTGATAACCCCACAGTCTGCTTACATGATGCAGGAGACGCCGGCTGGTGCGGAGCTTCCATCGAACGTGCTAAGGCACGGAGCCAACTCTGGAGCCTTAGAACGTTGTAAGAAGCTGAAGCACCCTATACAGGACATAATGTATCGGAACATCGCTATGAATCATTCCATGTTGTAAGCCACTTGGCACGCCCTTTTGTGTTTCAGAGAGAGAGCTTGAGCGATTTGTAATATCGGCCTAGCGCCGCTTGTAAACTTCTTGAATATCAATAAAGAGATTGAATTCGCTTCAATTTGTGTTCATTTACTTTCCGCTGCAAATGGGGACACTCTGTGCGACTCTGTGGCCTAGCTCAAATCGTCCGTTTCTGGACTTGGCCTTGCACGGGCGCAACCTAGGCTCGTGCGGCATCACGCCTTAGCGAGGACGATCGCTCCTACGGGAGCAGGGCGTGACAGATTGGTATCAGAGTACGGCTTTACGTCCTTGGACTTTATTTCGATTTTCTCAGTTTTGAAAGCTCGTCGTTGGGAAAAAGAAGTATACGCTCTCTCTCATTGTGCCTTGGGATGTTCCATACAATAAGTCTAATATTTTCAAAAGCTCGTACCAGTACTCAGTTGAACGGGATCGATAGGCGAAGGCCTTTGTGTTGAACGATGTTAAACTTGACTCGATAGAGAACACATGCTAAGTTAATATGTCGCGTGCGTGCCTGACTAGTCTTGCGTCGACCTAGCAAGTGAGCGTACAAACTTGAACATAGCCTGCACGGGATGGTTATGCGGCACAACTTAGTCCGCGTGTCGCGCACCTCGACTTTTGGTACAATCTAGTTGTGAATGATATCAAGTACCGTTCGGTCGGGAATGAAGCTACAATTAGAGTGTATATCGATAGGAACGCTATCGAGTTCACGCTTAGGCATGCACGGAAGATTGATTTAGATTTTGAGGAATGGGCGAACGCACGATTGAATATATCGATTGGGAATTGAATGATCTTTTAAGGATTTATAGAATGACTTGAACCCGGGTGGTGTATGTGATAGCTTCGAGGAAGAATAAGAATGAGTGTCGATGACTAGTCGAGTGGCTCGAACCCTGAGTGGTGTATGGACGTTATAGAAGTTATTCGAGCGAGACTAAAGGATATACGGATAGAACGAGTATATCGGGGTGGCGATGCGATCGCACAAAGCCTTAGAAAGCGTCACGCTTAGTTGGTCGTGACTTCGAATGTCCCGAACGAGATGTCATTCGGACAACTTGTGAATGGACAACACGTGTTAGAAAATGATTCAAAACGATGAACGAAAGTGAATGGCCTTGATCGAGGAAACTTAGAGGATCGCACGTAAGATTTCAGATTGATTCAACTAAAATGTGACTTGAGTTTTCAACAACGATCTTGAAACGAGCTTGAGGAATGGCGATCGAACTTGATCTTGAATATCGAGAAAATTATGGAATATCCAGTTCGAACAATAGCATCAATCGTACGATTCGAAATTGGTTACAAAGGAAGATCGTCAGGTTACGCATATCGTCGATGGTATTGAGGCGTACCAAAGATCGATATGCGATAACTCGGAACATTGAAAGGCCATGGGACCGATGGGTCGCCAAGGCGACTCTCGCACGAGGAGTTGCATAATGTATGAATGAATGAATAAATCAATCAACGAATGAATGAATGAATACGTAAAAAATGAATGAATGAACGAACAAGTGAAAGAAAGAAATGAAAGAGTGAATAAAAGATAAGACATGAAAGACGTTAGCGACAGGTATGACGGGCACGTGCAACGGGGCTCGCTACCCGCGCTGCACGGACGCCAACCTGGTCGATAACGCATTATGGCTAAGGGTTAGCCTACGGCTCGGAGATAGTCGTTAAGTTAAATGACAAGACAATACGAAATGGTCGTGGACAAACGGCACGGGCGATGGGGGGGAATACCGTGGCCGTCATGAGGAAGGATTCTGCGGCACGGGCGATGGGAGGAAAAACCGTGGCCGGCCTAGGCAGAATCAAAACGGGGCTTACGGGCTGCCTGGGTGCGGGCTTGGGCACCAGGAGACGTAAGTGCAGGGTATATTCAAGAGACTTAACGGGGTGTACCAGCCATCACCCTATGCTAAGTTGAGAAATACCAAGGAGAAATGTCCAAAATAGCTTGTCATGCCAGCGACCAGTGCATATAGATTAAGTGGACTTTGCTGGTGGCTATCCACGTGCAAGTCCTTGCATTGAAATCAAAGTAGTCTAAGTTAAATGAACAAAGTGCCTCCTGAACGTGCTCGAAATGTAACACCCCTGAACATGCTTAAATGTAACACTCCTGAACATGCTTGAATGTAACACTCCTGAACATGCTTGAATGTAACACTCATGAACATGCCTGAAATGTAACACTCTAAACGTGCCTATGACGTGCTAGGACCCGAGACATAGACACGCCCATAACATTGAATCTTTACATGAATCACGTTAAGTTACTACATATGAACTGTTGTCTAACTTGGTTTACTTTGGATAGGGAAGGCCGGACGGTAAGTATGGGTAAGTCGTGCATGTATTTTCATACGACACTTGAATTCAGCAATACGAGATAGGTCACGATATGCGCCATAAAATTGACCCTAAGGCAAGATTAGAAAGACAATGAATGATAGATGGCGCACAAAAGTAAATGGAACGTGTTTGGTAATGATAGCATTGTGGGTGAGCTAGTCTCCCTACCAGTGCATAACAATGTACTGATAACCCCACAGTCTGCTTGCAGGATGCAGGAGACGCCGGCTGGTGCGGAGCTTCCATCGAACGTGCTAAGGCGCGGAGCCAACTTTGGAGCCTTGGAACGTTGTAAGAAGCTGAAGCACCCTATACAGGACATAATGTATCGGAACATCGCCATGAATCATTCTATGTTGTAAGCCACTTGGCACGCCCTTTTGTGTTTTAGAGAGAGAGCTTGAGCGATTTGTAATATCGGCCTAGCGCCGCTTGTAAACTTCTTGAATATCAAAAAAGAGATTGAATTCGCTTCAATTTGTGTTCATTTACTTTCTGCTGCAAATGGGGACACTCTGTGCGACTCTGTGGCCTAGCTCAAATCGGCCGTTTCTGGACTTGGCCTTGCACGGGTGCAACCTAGGCCCGTGCGGCATCACGCCTTAGCGAGGACGATCGCTCCTACGGGAGCGAGACGTGACAGAAATCGTCCAAAGTGGGGGGTGTCATACATTCATGTAAATTTGTGGGGTGCACCTTAAATAAGCATAAAAAAGGTGGGGTGCCACTCAAATTTTCTCTTTATTAAATGCGTGCTATGCACGCGCATATACTAGTATATATATATATATATATATATATATATATATATATATATATATATATATATATATATATACTAGTATATATACTAGTATATATACTAGTATATATATATATATATATATACTAGTATATATACTAGTATATATATATATATATATATATATATATATATATATATATATATATATATATATATATATATATATATATATACTAGTATATATACTAGTATATATATATATATATATATATATATATATATATATATATATATACTAGTATATATACTAGTATATATACTAGTATATATATATATATATATATATATATATATATATATATATATATATATATATATATATATATATATATATATATATATATATATATATATATGCAAATGACCTCTAGCCTAGTGGTTAAGAGAGATGCATGCGGCCTAAGTGGTCGGGAGTTCGAGCCTCAGTGGATGCGAGTTCGCCACAAGTACCCATTGCTTCAAAAATAAAAATAAAAATAATATATATATAAATAAAAATAATATATATAGTCCAACTAGAAATCTACGATCCAAATATTTATCATAGGCTTAAAATATTATGTTAGATTTGTTCCTAAAAATTTTGTAGACTTTTTTTAATTTAGTAAATATTCAAAGTTAATTCACTAAAAATGATTTAATAAATCAATTTATGGAATTTAATAAATGAAAAACCTATTTTAACTAAAACCATATTCCTAATCAACTTCCACCCCACAGCAAGGGCCCATACATCAAACGCCGACAGCAGGACATTGGAGCCCCACGTGTCGGCGCGTGGGGTCGAGCGCACCAGCTTATCAAAAAAAAATTGAGTAGTTGAGTTTCAGGACAGGTTTGAAAGCCGACGAGATGTTGCCGGCAAACGAAAAGCAGAAGCAGCCATGATAAGCTATCCAAAGTCCAAACCAGGTCTAACCCAACAGGAGTAGCTGGGTTGAGTTAGGTTGGGTGCGGATACGGATACGGGTGCCGAGACTTCACAAACCCTAACAGAAGCCCTTTTACTTTGGTTTTTTTAGGGGCACCTCCATAATTACTAAGGGGCAGCCCTTACTTAGGGGGCCGTCCATTTGGTAGAGATTCTACTAGGGGGCAGTCCAAATTTTACTAGGGGGCAGCCCAACCCCCCAAACTCAAATTTCCTATTCATTTCATCATTTCCTCTCTCTCTCATCCAAAAGTGTCACGCCCCGATTTCGTCGAATCGATAGTCGTCCCCCGGGCGTGATGTCGTGCGAACCTAATTTGCGATCGCACAAGGCCTAGTCATAAGGTAATCCGAGACACGAGATCTAAGAGAGTACGCTGACAAATTGAAACACACAATAAGTAAAGGAAACTTGATTCTTTATTGATAATGAACATCATTTACAAACTCTGGTATAAGACTCATTGTCGCGCGGGCTACAACATGACTCGATTAAAAAAGAGTGCCGATGAGATAGCCGTTCCATACATTGCACACATCCCTCAAGATACACAAGTACTCCATTGACCTGGATGGGAGGGACGCTGAGTCATTTGCCTTGGACTGTCGAGAGCCTTCAAAAGTGAAGTCACAGAGTAAGTCTTCGACACACGGCCGAAGCTTCAAAAGTCACGAACACCGTCGAGCTAGCTGGCACGTCCTTCCTGGTTCGCGGGACCTGCAAAGAGCGAGGATCAGCACGAAACACATGTACTGGCGAATGGCTAATTAAATCCGAGCTCTGCATTTGATTCAAGACATGTTAGCTAGCTATTTCAATGATCTTTCTAACTATCCTGTTCGATTCGTATGTTAACATGTTTTTTTGAGGCAAGCATATGAACTTGTATATCGTTAAGCAATTATCATGTTCATCCCGTGTCCCGTGCACCTGTTAAGCAGTGAAAGGGGTATAAAGGCACTGGCAATATCAAGCCATTGCGGACTATAGCATTTGGTTAGACGACGCCCCTTTCGCGTCGGGTAGCGAGCCCTTTTGCGAAAGTGCCCGCATAACTCGCGCCGATGAAGGGTTGGCGCTGCTACACTCGTTCCTCCCGGGCCGAATCGGTCCCTTGGCCTAGGCAACCGTTCGAGGAAACTTCACCTTGTCGACAAGTTGTCCAATGACCGTTTTACTTTGGACTTAGTTGATTTGCTTTACTTAGCCGTATCGTTGCGATAAACGTTAATCGATTCATTCATTGTTTGCATAGGCTAAGTAGATTTGTATAAGAAAGCGAGTTTTCCATTTTCAAAACCAGCAGTTTGATAACAAGTGTTTCGTGTAGAATCGTGCCACGATTTCTTTGATTCTACACTATTATGACAAGCATCATTTACTTCATATATTGAGTTTTAAAGTAGAGGGACGAGACGAAGGAGGTCAGCCACTCGCCTTAGTCTTGCTTCAAGCGAACGACCGGTTGGCTGCGCTGACGTCGCCTACGCGATCACCTGAAATCGTATAAGCAACTGATTAGAACACTGTATAATCCAAAGATATTCGATATGAATGCGAAGCTCGAAAATGCGTCACAAAAATCCATCGAAAACATTCACAAAAAACGTATTCACGAAAACCAAAGCCAAAGCCAAATCAAGTGCGGCATGAAAACCAGAGCAACTGGAGGTCTCTCCCAACTCAGCCGCAGAGCCAATCCTCGAGGCGCAACCCGCTGAATATGGGACTTGGTTCTGAAGTAGCCATTCCATAACGTGGAATGGATCTTAATTCAACCGTTCCCGTTCGATCAACTCGGCCGATTCTGACCTATCGGTCCCGACCGAATCGATAGCGACAGTGTTCCTTTCTCGCGCACCCCGTGGACGGAGATGGGGCATGATGTAGGGACGGGGTACTACACCATAACCAACTAATAAAAAGTTTCGTCCTCGAAACTTAAAGATGGAACCTACCTCTACGAGAACAATGAAGAGAATTTATCCTTTATCTCCGATTCAAGCTTCCACGTCGACTCTTCGACCGAGTGGTTCTTCCAAAGGACGCGGACGAGAGGGATCGCTCGATTTCGCAGCAACTTATCCTTGCGTTCTAAGATTTGAACTGGTTCTTCAACGTAGGACAAGTCTGACTTTAGCTCCAGCTGGCCAAAATCTACCACGTGGCTAGGGTCGCGCACGTACTTCCACAACTGGGAGACGTGGAAGACGTTGTACACACCTTCAAGCGCCGGCGGTAGGGCAATTTTATAGGCAACCGGGGCGACCCGTTCAAGTATTTCGAACGGCCCAACGAATATCGGACTCAATTTTCCCTTCATGCCAAACCGAGTAACTCCCCGCATGGGCGGCACTTTGAGAAAAACGTGATCGCCTTCTTAGAACTCGAGAGGTCGACGATGAACGTCCACATAGCTTTTCTGACGACTCTGTGCGGTCTTTAATCTGTTTCGAATGAGCCAAATTTTCTGTACGGTCTATTCTACCAGTTCCGGACCAAGGATCTGCCGCTCTCTGACTTCGTCCCAGCAAATGGGTGATCGGCACTTGCGCCCGTACAAGGCTTTATACGACGCCATTTGAATGCTGGATTGATAGCTATTGTTGTACACAAATTTGGCCAGAGGTAGATGATTGTCCCAGCTTGATTTGAAGTCAATTGTGCAGAGTCGTAGCATGTCTTCGAGGATCTGATTGACGCGCTCCGTTTGGCCGTCGGTTTGAGGATGGTAAGCTGAGCAGGACTGTAACTTGGTACCCAGCGCCGACTGAAGGCTACTCCAGAATTGCGACATGAACCGTGAATCCCGATTAGAGACGATGGATACTGGAACTTCGTGCAGCCATACTATCTCATCAAGATATATCTGCGCCAGGCGATCAACGCTCCAAGTAACTTTGATGACAATAAAATGTGCTGACTTGGTTAATCGATCGACGATGACCCAGATCGCATCATTTTCCCGTGGCGTCTTCGCAGACCAACAATGAAATCCATGCACACGTGCTGCCACTTCCATTCTGGAATCGCCAGATTCTGCATCTTTCCGCCCGGTCTCTGGTGCTCAGCTTTTACCTGCTGACAGGCCATGCATTGTGACACGAAGAGTGCCACATCTCTTTTCATTCCGTGCCACCAAAAGTTTGTGCGGAGGTCCTTATACATCTTTGTGCTACCGGGATGCAAGGTGTATTTCGCATAGTGCGCCTCCGACAGTATCTCCTTTCTGAGTTCTGAATCATCCGGAATGCATAACCTACCCTTCAATCGAAGCACGCCGGTTTCGTCTTCCGCAAAGTCGGTCGTCCTGCCCGTCGAGATCAACTCTCGTACTTTCTTTAGGTATGGATCATCAGTCTGAGCGGTCTTGATCTTATCAAGTAAGCTCGGCTCTAACTGCAACTTTGCCAACTGTACATTCCGGAATCTGACTCGGAGCTCGATGCCCATCTCTTCTAGGTCACGTAGCAGTCTGGGGTCGATGGATAATGAGGCAATGTACTTCCGACTCAAGGCGTCCGCCACAACATTTCCCTTTCCCGACGTATAGTCGATAGTTAAGTCGTAGTCCTTGATCAGTTCAAGCCAGCGCCTCTGCCGCAAGTTCAGTTCCCTCTGCGTGAATAGATACTTGAGGCTCTTGTGATCGGTATAGATCGTGTACGCCACGCCATAGAGGCAGTGATGCCACAATTTCAACGCAAATACAATCGCCGCTAACTCCAGGTCGTGCGTGGGATAATTCTTCTCGTACGGCTTTAGCTGTCGGGAAGCAAAAGATATCACCTTGTTCTGCTGCATCAGCACACACCCCAAGCCCTGACCGGACGCATCGCTGAATATCTGGAAACCCTTAGTCCCTTCTGGAAGCGCGAGTATCGGGGCCGAGACGAGCCGTTGCTTTAATTCTTGGAATGAAGCTTCGCAGTCGTCTGACCAGTCAAATGCGACTCCTTTCTGGGTGAGACGAGTCAGGGGCGATGCGATCTTCGCGAAGTCTTTCATGAAGCGTCGATAGTATCCCGCTAAGCCAAGGAAACTTCGAATCTCATTGACGGACGTTGGCCTCTTCCAATCGACGACGGCTTCAACTTTCTTCGGGTCGACCGCAATGCCTTCAGCAGAAATAATGTGTCCGAGGAATGAGATGCTGCTAAGCCAAAATTCATATTTGCTTCGCTTCGCATACAATTGATTTTCTCGAAGGGTCTGAAGCACGGTCCGCAGATGCTCAGTGTGTTGCTGCCTATTCTTCGAGTAGACGAGTATATCATCGATAAAGACTACTACGAACTTGTCGAGGAATGGTCGAAAGACCCGATTCATTAAATCTATGAAAGTAGCAGGAGCGTTCGTTAGGCCGAACGACATTACCAGGAACTCGTAATGGCCGTATCGAGTACGGAAGGCAGACTTCGACACATCGTCCGGCTTGATCTTGAGTTGATGGTAACCCGAACGCAGATCAATTTTAGAGAATATTGTGGCTCCTTGAAGCTGATCAAACAGATCATCTATGCGGGGCAGGGCGTATTTGTTCCGGACGGTGGCTTTATTCAGCTCGCGGTAGTCGATACAAAGACGCATAGAGCCATCCTTCTTCTTGACAAATAGTACGGGCGCTCCCCACGGCGAGACGCTAGGTGGGATGAATCCCTTGTCAAGCAATTCCTGTAACTGCACCTTGAGTTCTTTAAGCTCTGCAGGGGCCATTCTGTACGGGGTCTTCGAGATCGGTCGAGTGTCGGGGAAGGTATCGATAGTGAACTCAATCTCTCGATCGGGCGGCATGCCAGGCAACTCGTCCGGGAACACATCGGAGAATTCTGCCACAACGTCGGTCTGACCCACGTTTGTACCATCCAATCGCATGTCTCGAACGGAAGCTAGATAGCCTTCGCACCAGGAATGCAGCATCCATCGAGCAGATATTGCAGAGATCACCATACAGGTCGGCGACGCCTCACCACACGAGTAGCAGAATTCAGGCACTCCAGGTATGCAGAATATGACCTTCTTTTCAGCGCAGTCTATGGTTGCGTTGCACGGACCGAGCCAATTCATCCCCAGAATGATATCGTAGTCCTTAACATTAAGAACTATCGCATCAAGACTGACCTTTTGACCACCTATACAGATGATTTCGTCTTTGCAGACTAGATTTGTAAGTAGTGGCGTGCCCGACGGTATGTTAACAGTGAGGTCGAGGCCCAGTGGTGTCAAGGTAAATTTGTGCTCGGCGGCAAAGTCCGCCGATATAAAACTATGCGTGGCACCTGAATCAAACAATACACGAGCAGGTTTATTATTGAATTGCAGTATACCTATCACGACTGTATCAGATGCAAATGCTTCGTCCCGAGTCATGGCATAGACGCGGCCCTGAGCATTAGGGCGACGGTCCTGGCGATTTTGTTGTGCGGTCGGTGGAGCCCGAGGTGCTTGGCCTCGATTTTGTTGATGTTGTGGGGGGCGTTGGTTCGACGTAGCTTCCGGGCAGTCCCTTACGAGGTGATCCCTTTTGCCGCATACGAAACAGGCTCTGTGCTTAAGTCGGCAGTCGGTGTCCAGGTGCCCGTCCTTGTGGCAGAAATTGCAGACCATCTGCTCCTTCGTCTGGTTGTCGCGATATTGACGCTTATGTGCGTTGTTGCCTCCCGTATTGCTATGGCGTTTGTTATTAAAGTTAATAGCACCGGTAGTAGTAGAAGGATACTCGGACTCCAGACGGATGGCGTGGTTGAGTGCCTCACCCACAGTTTTGTATTCCGGCACCAAGACATGAGCACAGATAGTGGAACGCAGGCCCACTACAAATCGCTTTGCTCGACTTGCAGTAGTAGGGAGATAGTCTCCAGCAAACTTGGCCAGTTTGTTGAATTTGGCTGCATATTGTCGTACAATCATATTCCCTTGCATCAACTGCATGAACTCATTTTCTTTTTCCTGTCGCACGGCTGCAGAAAGATATTCATTCTCGAACGCAATTCTGAATGTCGTCCACGAGATCGCCGCCGTCTTGCCTTCACGTCGAATAGCCCGCTTCTGCACAGCCCACCAATCGTGTGCGTTTATTCGAAGTAAAAGTTGAGCACACACGACTTTTTTTGAGTCCTCGACACCCAGAAGCTCGAACTTGTCTTCCAGCTCCTCCAACCAGTCGATCGCCACAGAGGGATCTTCTGTGCCATTGAAGGAAGTGCGACAGCTTTTCGTGAATTTTGACACGTCGAAGTTAGAACTTCTCGGTGCTGCAGGTGAGAGCGCGGGCGCCTCTGGTTCAGCTTTGTTGGATTGAACCGTAGGCTGGGTTGCGGCAGGTGTCATCGTTGAGTTGTTGTTGTTGCCGACGACTGACTGTACAATCTGCTGGAGTCTATTCAGCTGCTGCTGCTGCAGCTTAAATTGAGCCTCGAACCGATTTTCAAATTGGGCCTGACGAGCCGCCGCTTGCTAACGATGGAACTCATTTTGATGTTGCTGTATTTCAAGCATTTGCCGCATACATTGCATCGGGTCGCCGGAAGATCCGGCTACGGTAGGAGTCATTTCCGTTGGGTTAGCGGAATGCCCGGGTCTAGAAGCACTCGAGCCGCTGGAAGCGCTCGTCTCGTCTTCCGTCTGAGCTCCCGTAACTACAGGGAAAAAGAAAGGCAACTCTCGTTAGTTTCAGAAAATGTCCTGGGTTCAGCGTATGGAACAACTCTTCTCATCGACCTGAGGTCAACGGTTGGAGACTAGAACTCGATACTGGAGGCCAAGGACATAAAGCCGTGCTCTGATACCATTATGTCACGCCCCGATTCCGTCGAATCGATAGTCGTCCCCCGGGCGTGATGCCGTGCGAACCTAATTTGCGATCGCACAAGGCCTAGTCATAAGGTAATCCGAGACACGAGATCTAAGAGAGTACGCAGACAAATTGATACACACAATAAGTAAAGGAAACTTGATTCTTTATTGATAATGAACATCATTTACACACTCTGGTATAAGACTTATTGCCGCGTGGGCTACAACATGACTCGATTACAAAAGAGTGCCAATGAGATAGCCGTTCCATACATTGCACACATCCTTAAAGATACACAAGTATTCCATTGACATGGATGGGAGGGACGCTGAGTCATTTGCCTTGGACTGTCGAGAGCCTTCAAAAGTGAAGTCACAGAGTAAGTCTTCGACGCACGACCGAAGCTTCAAAAGTCACGAACGCCGCCGAGCTAGCTGGTGCGTCCTTCCTGGTTCGCGGGACCTGCAAAGAGCGAGGATCAGCACGAAACACATGTACTGGCGAATGGCTAATTAAATCCAAGCTCTGTATTTGATTCAAGAAGTTTCGTAAACATGTTAGCTAGCTATTTCAATGATCTTTCTAACCATCTTGTTCGATTCGCATGTTAACATGTTTTTTTGAGGCAAGCATATGAACTTGTATATCATTAAGCAATTATCATGTTCATCCCGTGTCCCGTGCACCTGTTAAGCAGTGAAAGGGGTATAAAGACCACTGGTAATGTCAAGCCATCGCGGACTATAGCATTTGGTTAGACGACGCCCCTTTCGCGTCGGGTAGCGAGCCCTTTTGCGAAAGTGCCCGCATAACTCGCGCCGATGAAGGGTTGGCGCTGCTACACTCGTTCCTCCCGGGCCGAATCGGTCCCTTGGCCTAGGCAACCGTTCGAGAAAACTTCACCTTGTCGACAAGTTGTCCAATGACCGTTTTACTTTGGACTTAGTTGATTTGCTTTACTTAGCCGTATCGTTGCGATAAACGTTAATCGATTCATTCATTGTTTGCATAGGCTAAGTGGATTTGTATAAGAAAGCGCGTTTTCTATTTTCAAAACCAGCAGTTTGATAGCAAGTGTTTTGTGAAGAATCGTGCCACAATTTCTTTGATTCTACACTATTATGACAAGCATTCATTTACTTTATATATTGAGTTTTGAAGTAGAGGGACGAGACGAAGGAGGTCAGCCACTCGCCTTAGTCTTGCTTCAAGCGAGCGACCGGTTGGCTGCACTGACGTCGCCTACGCGATCACCTGAAATCGCATAAGCAACTGATTAGAATACTGTATAATCCAAGGATATTCGATATGAATGCGAAGCTCGAAAATGCGTCACGAAAACCCATCGAAAACATTCACGAAAAAAGCATTCACGAAAACCAAAGCCAAAGCCAAATCAAGTGCGGCATGAAAATCAGAGCAACGGGAGGTCTTTCCCGACTCAGCCGCAGAGCCAATCCTCGAGGCGCAACTCGCTGAATATGGGACTTGGTTCCGAAGAAGCCATTCCATAACGTGGAATGGATCTTAATTCAACCGTTCCCGTTCGATCAACTCGGCCGATTCCGACCTATCGGTCCCGACCGAATCGATAGCGACATTGTTCCTTTCTCGCGCACCCCGTGGACGGAGACGGGGCACGATGTAGTGATGGGGCACTACAAAAAGAAAAAGAAGAAGAGCTCTCTCCTTCTTCCTAAACCCTAGAAAATTCTCCTCCACCACTCTAATCCTAATTCCTCCACCAAATTTCTTTGAAGAACACTCCCACATTCGACGAGATGACACGCAAGTCGAAGAAATCGGATTCTCGGTACGTTTTTTTCTAATTTCTTCTATAATTTTCTATATTTTATTCAAAACCCTAGAATAGTTTTAATTGTCTAAAAACTTTTGATAATTTAGGTTTAGAATGTCTTTAGGGTTTATGAATGCCATTTTCGAACACGACAAACCCACAATTTCTCTTAAAACCCTAACCCTAGAAAACGATAAACTAGCGAGTCGTTTGTCTGTTGGCCGAGTACAGTAGGACTGCCAAGCATGTGGCAGTCCACATGTAAACAAGGACTGCCACAGTCCTGGCAGTCCTCTATTGAAAGAGGACTGCCAGGCCTGTGGCAGTCCTTGTTTACATGTGGACTGCCACATGCTTGGCAGTCCTACTGTACTCAGTTCTGGGGGTGGGGGATAGGGGGTAAGAGTTCTATTTTAGTTTGCATTAGTTATTAATTGTACGGTCGCACAATCCAATGTTCTATAGGGGTAACAGTCCTCCGGACGCACCAAAAAGAATACGCCCCACCGCGTCAAAGCGGAAGGAACGTGCGAAACGTCCTCTTGAGCGTCCGATTACAATTTCTGAACCGGAGCGCCAAGGTCGGGCTGGGACACGGAGTCCCCACTGGTTGCACAAGCTCGGTCGAAGCAACGAGCTCGTACTCCTTCTCCTTCTTCCAGTGATGACGACGACGTGCCAATTAGCCAACTCCTGCCACCCTGTCAAGCTGGTTCTGTTCCATCTGAGGAGGCCGGTCCTTCTGAGGAGGCCGGTCCTTCTGAACCGCCTGTCCGCCCGCCAGGTTGCTCAATGTTGGCTTCTTTTGAGAACCATATTGCATATGCAATATGGAAGGACCCGGTATGTACATTACTTTTGTAAGCTAGCAGTTTAGTATATGATATCTATATGTATTTCATATGTTTTACGTTTTTATATGTTGTTTGATATACATAGGACATATCGTATGCTTAGGGCTGTGAGTCACGGGAAGAAAACCGTGTCTTGGCCGTTTAGAAGCTTACCGGAGGCCGTCCAGGAGAAAATCGTACCGAGCGGTTTGCATAATTTGGCTGATTATGCCTATAGGACAATGGATAGTGCCCAGATATCCGCCTTTGTGGAGAGATGGCACCCGGAGACCAACATGTTTCATCTCCCATGCGGGGAGATGACCATTACACTTAACGACGTGTACCAGATACTGGAGCTACCAGTTACCGGTCGCGTCGTGACCAAAGAACATTACAGAGATGAAAAATTGACAAAATGGTACTCGAAGATCGTGAAGTTTGTCTCAAGTAACCTTGGACTTGAGGAAACTAGTTTTACCACTCTCCCGGGCTTCAAGAAATCATATGGAATTCCTCTTTCATTTCTGGTGGAGCACTTCACGAATATGGAATTGGATGAGGATGATGATGAGTTGGTCGACGCGATGGCCCGTGCTTACATGCTGTTCGTCCTAGGAACGGTGGGCATTTCGGACAAGTCTGGAACCTCGATATATGCGAGGTACATGCTCAATTTATTGTCCGTGGATGACTTCATCGATATATCGTAGGGTAGCGGTATTCTCGCCTATCTTTACCGCGAGCTCGACATCGCATCCCGTGTCGGGACTAAGACAATTGCTGGATGCCAGACTCTGCTACATGTAAGAAAATTTTCAACGATTTAATCTCGTATACTTCATTTTGTTGTTTATATTTTGTGACTATTAATTTAGTAATTGAATAGGCATGGATATACGAGCACTTTCCGATGCTCAGGCGGGGTGACCAGAACCCAATCTATTTTGAACACCTTCATAGAGTGGCTCGATGGAGGCCGGCCCAGGTGGAAACCAAAGATTGGCAAATCATGGCTTCCATTCGTGAAGTACTTGACAATTTGGTACCAGAAGAGGTAATAAATTGGGACTAACCTTATTTTTTCATGTTAAGTTTTTTTTGCTGTTAACTGTTTTCCTACAGATATTTTGGGATCATACCAGGATTTTCGCGAGGGGAGTCGTGCCATCCAACCAGTTTCTTTATTTTATGGCATGATCACATGCTATGATATCAAGGAGCCGTACATGCCTGATCGTGTACTTCGGCAGTTTGGCTTCGTGCAAAGTGTGCCGAAGCGCACACTACAGATGTTGGAACCTCCCCGCGGGACCCAACCATTGAACTACAAACCGGCATATTTCGACTGGGTGACCGACTTCTACTCCGAGTGGCAAAGGCACATGCTTGGAGAAGATGAGAGCCAACCGGTCACCCAGATGGCCGACTGCAGCAAGGACTACATGCTGTACTTCCGGCGGGTCGGACATCCCAAGTTGTTGAACCCTACAAACCCGGATCCCGCGGCTGTAGTAGCTGTTGGAAATCTTCCTTCGAAAAACATCTTGTATGCTTCATTGGTGAAGATGGTGAGTTCCGCATTAGTAGTTAGTTCGAGATTTTCATGTTTGTATACTAAATTCAATTATACTTTCATTTACAGTCTAGAAGGGCGAAGGAACTGGCCAAGGCACTTCGGAGCGCTTGCCAAAGTGACACTAGTGTCTTGGTCGACACTAGTACCTTGGTCGCCAACGAGCTTGAGCGCATCGACGACGAGGTTGAGTTTCCATTCATACGTAATACGGAGTCTCATTCGAAGGCCCGCCATGATATGTAGTATGATTGTCTAACGTCTGGCTGTATGATGTTGAATACTTGTGTCCGTCTTTTAAACTATTTTGGATGAGTGTTGGATATGTTGATATACTTTTGTTGGATATGTGTTGGTTATGTGATATTTTAATGTTGGATATGTGATATGTTGGATATGTGATGTTTTTCATGTTGGATATGTGATATGTTGGATATGTGATATGTTGGATATGTTGGATATGCGATATGTTGGATATGTGATATGTTGGATATGTGATATGTGTTGACACTATTTGTGTGGATATGTGATATGTTGGATATGTGATATGTGTTGGCACTATTTGTGTGGATATGTGATATGTTGGATATGTGATATGTGTTGGCACTATTTGTGTGGATATGTGATATGTTCGATATGTGATATGTGTTGGCACTATTTGTGTGGATATGTGATATGTGTTTCATGTTGGATATGTGATCACAGAACATTTTAGCTAGGACTGCCACACACTGGGCAGTCCTACACTTTTAAAGGACTGTCCTGTGTGTGGCAGTCCTAGCTAAAATGTTCTATGATTTATCACAGAACATTTCAAGTAGGACTGCCACACACAGGGCAGTCCATCACTTGTGAAGGACTGCCCTGTGTGTGGCAGTCCTACTTGAAATGTTTTGTGATCAAATCACAGAACATTTTAGCTAGGACTGCCACACACAGGGCAGTCCTAAACTTGTGAAGGACTGCCACACACTGGGCAGTCCTTCACAAGTGTAGGACTGCCCTGTGTGTGGCAGTCCTACTTGAAATGTTCTGTGATAAAATCACAGAACATTTCAAGTAGGACTGCCACACACAGGGCAGTCCTACACTTGTGAAGGACTGCCCAGTGTGTGGCAGTCCTACTTGAAATGTTCTGTGATAAATCACAGAACATTTCAAGTAGGACTGCCACACACAGGGCAGTCCTACACTTGTGAAGGACTGCCCAGTGTGTGGCAGTCCTAGCTAAAATGTTCTGTGATTTGATCACAAAATATTTCAAGTAGGACTGCCACACACAGGACAGTCCTACACTTGTGAAGGACTGCCCAGTGTGTGGCAGTCCTACTTGAAATGTCCTGTGATCACATATCCAACATGAAAAATATATCACATATCCAACATGGAAAACATATCACATATCCACCCAAAACACACAAAACACACATGTATTGGACTTCATATTTTATAGTTTAATGTATAAAAGTAAGAAACATATCACATATCAGATAAAAGACATATAACACATGGATAAAAGTAAGAAACATATATTGGACTTCATATTTCATAGTTTAATGTATACAAAAGTGGTACTCTATAACCAAAATGCCAAAAAGTATACAAAAGTGGTCCTCCATATAACACATTGATACTCAGTCGATTTTGACGTCACAGTGGTCTGCAGGTAAGTCTCTTGGCTCCTCAAACTTCAACAACTTCTTACAATGGTCGATTTGATGATCGAAAGGTGTGGTCCAAGCTCCGGCTTCGACCGGTGCTCTTTTGTACCAAACTGTTGAAGGTGGAGGAATCGGAGAATGACCGATCATCTTTAGTATGACGAAGTGATCACCGATGTGACCTATAGTACATAGGTTAGAATGTCCATAGTCCGGCGGAGGTGCGCACATCGGAAAGAATGTTTCTCTAATACCTATCGAGAAAATTATGAGAGGTATCATGTACCTATTGGCAAATAAATAGCCGGCAGACGGGACTGACATGTAGTAGTCTGTTCCGGTAACACTGTCGGTGCAAGGGATACTTAACAACAAACTTGCAACCGTTTCTTTGCTTAGGAGACGGGAGTAGAATGGAAGACGAGTCTCTAACTCCTCGTACAGCTCCTGCCTCACCCGTCTCCATCCGTCTTTGACATCATAACCAAGATGTCTTGCAAGCACATGGAATCCACAATGGCCATCACCGGGGACATCGACAATAGACCAAATGTATCGGCGAAGCTCAGGTTGGAATTTATCAATATACAAACCCAGTGTTTGGCTTGCAACAGTATCTTCTCTTGGGCGGTCCATTTTCTCCATTTTTCAGCGAATGACAAGCTTGCCCATCAGACTTTGTCGTCCCGGACGGTTTCGGGCCGATCTGGATATCACTAGAACAAACTTGTTTTTTCGTCCAACTTCTCGACACCATTGTACCGCATCGTCGCTTGATTGAAATGAAATATCGGTCCAAAATAAATGCCCTACATCGATTGCAATTGGAGCATGTACCGCAACCTCGGAAGATCGCAAGTACTACAATAGAAGTTAAAAGTCAAAACTAAACAACTACATAAAGCATATTATTATTTATAGAGGAGTCTGTACTTGGTCACAAGTTGAGACACTTCAAGCGTATCTGTCTGCAACATATAATCCTTAGTTCTCTAAAATTTAGTTATGAATATAATATAGTTGCTACTTGAAAGTAACATCATAATGCCCAGACACAAACGGTGGTGAACCCATAAATAGTAAAATTCTTGCTTAATTTTTCTTTAACATATATCTAACATAATGAAATTCTTGCTTAATTTTACATTAAGCTTACAAGTTCTCAGTTTCAATTTTAGATATAAAGAAATGTTAACGTAGTATTATATGTTTGGTTTTGTTGCTATGTTTTCACTTTTCAACCTAGTAAGTGAAAAATGAGAATTTAACTTTGAAAGCTTTGTAATAGTTCAATGGAAGATCATGTGTTAGCATGGGATTGGAAGATATAAACGAAGAAGTCAATTTTAACTGTAAATCCTTTCGTTGCAAGGAACATGCTTGATTACTAGGTGTTCTCTTTGAAGTTTTACATATTCTTTGTTGTTTGTCACACATTTATCCTCTGGTCTTAATTGAAATTTTCATATTTCCTTGTCATATCCTTGGACACAGAGGACTGCCACAAATGTGACAGTCCTTCATATTTATAGGACTGCCACAAATTTGGCAGTCCTTCACATATATAGGACTGCCACATCTCTGGCAGTCCTATATATGTGAGGGACTGCCACATTTGTGGCAGTCCTCTGTGTCAAAGTCCAATTTTTGACCCGAAGTAAAGTTCAAGTGTAGTTACCACGAGGGTTTCCGATACGTCGAAGTGTTCTTCAGAAGTTATGGGAGGAGAGTATCCAGTATTTGATGGTCCGGGTTGTTCCATTTTCTATTTTTTTCTATATTAAACACAAAATTCAACTTGTCTCATGTAAAATTTAGGTTAAAACTTAAAATATTACACAAAAATAAATTCGACGACTTACAAATTAATGGGAGAAGTGATTGACACTGTATTCTACCAAAAAATTTAGGTTGGGGAACAATTTCACCTAGCTAGGGTTAATTATAGGTTTATATGAGGAGGAGAAAAAAAGAGTGGAGGAAGAGAAGTAGTAGAGGGAGGAAGAAAGAGAGAGATGAAATCTAAAATCAAATTGGCTTATATAGTATTTTTTTGGGCTGCCCTCCTAGTAAAAAATCCAATGGCAAACTTGTAATTTTTTCAAAATTTTTTTGGGTTGCCCCTTAGTAAATGTGGAGGTGCCCCTAAAAAAATCTTTACTTTCCCTCCGTCGTTGCTCTGTTCCTAAACCCTAATTTCTCTATAGCGCTTCTCCAGGGGCTAGGGTTTACAAGCTCATCACAAATAGCGCGATTCAAGAACGTGAGTTCCTCCTTCTCTCCCTCTTCCTAAACCCTAATTTTCTCTTTATTCTTCTCCATTATCTCTCCTCCAGAAGAGAAGGAACTACGGTACGAAGCCATCGGCGGCGGGGACGAAGAAGGACCTGGCGACATCTAGGGTGGATGAGAAGGTCCCCTGAAGCTTTGTCTTCTCGAGGGGAAAGCTCCCCGGCCCGCTCAAGCACGTCCAGATGGACCTCCGCAAGCTCATGCTCCCCCACACTGCGGTCAAACTCAAGGTCAAAATCCATCTCCTGCTGCCCGAACCGTATCGAATTCGTGTCCGTATCGTGTAGTGCAATGTTAGTTATTCGGTAAAATTAGTAGCAGAAGATTGAGATTAGTTTGGCATTACAAATGGAACTCTACTTTGCTTATTGTCAACACTTAATACCATAACTCAGATTTTAAGTTAACCAGACTCCAACCATTGGAGGGATGAGTGGAGGAGGAGAAGAAATTGGAGGTGTGGAACTAGGTTATGGCGCTCTGAACTTGAGGAGGATCCGGTCGATAGAGATGTAATTGGAGCAGATATATTGGATTTGGTTGTAATCATCCTCGGAGTAGTGGCCGCGGCTGCAGGATTTGGGGCTGCAGGATTTGGGGTTGACAGAAGATAAAGAAGGAGCGACCATAAATCTCCTCTACCCATGGACCATGGCGGAGAGAGAAGAATATAGGATTGCCTACTTTCTTTTTAGTCCTAGCTCCAATTTGGTAGGGTTTTGAAACTAAAATAACAACATACCAAAATGAACACTATGCTCTTGTTGAAAGTTTGAGAAATTCTGTGCTAAAGGTAACATAGGTTCAACTGCTGGACAAAAAGTTTGGATATCTATTTATGGTGCAACATATAGGAATAAGTTGATTTATGAAAAAGGTTGTTAAGGCAAAACGAGGCAACGTAGACCAAAATGCCTTCGACGGTGTTCTCAAGGCTAACCATAGGTAAGTCGAGAGTCTAAAGACAAGTTTGTGGCTTATGACGGGGTTGTTGGCACAGTTTATTTTGATAAACATTAACAACATTTTCGTAGTTTAGTTTTCTCTGTATTTCAGTTAACATATAATCTTTCAAAGCTCTCCTACAATCAGTTCTGTCCATTCAAGTCGAGTCATCAAAGACCTATGGTTGTTCCTAAAAGAAGACTGAAGAAAAGACCAGCGTTCCTTAAAGACGGCTCTCAACAGATTCAAGATGTCGAGTCTGTACAAGGTCTAGGTCTCTCTGTGTAAACACCTAAGGTTGGATGACAAAACATAAAGCTCTTCTATTTTTCAGTCAAAAATCAATGTCCAAAAAATGACATAGCGACGGTATACTGCTGGGTACCGACGGTATATCGTTTCTGAGTCACAAGAATGTCCTGTGACAGACATCGGCGTACCGACGGCATATTACAGTATACCGACGGTATACCGTTTTGTTAGCCACAAAATGTTCTGTGACGAACTTCGGCATATCGACGACATACAACAGTATACCGACGGTATACCGTTTTGTGAGCCACAAAATATTCTGTGACGAACTTCGGCATACCGACGGCATACAACAGTATACCGACGGTATACCGTTGTCTAAGACACAAAATGTTCTGTGACAAACATCGGTATACCGATGGCATACCGCTGCATACCGACGGTATACCACTTCATCTGATTTGATTTTTGAATGGACAAATAGTAGCATTAAATGCTTCCCAATAAATATAATTATTATCGTTACTGTTCCGAACGGTATGTCGGTCCATACCGACGGTATGCCGTCTGGGCTATGTTCAGGAGCATTAAATACTACCTACTCTTGGTTTTCTATATAAATAGATTCCTTCCTTCCATTGAAGGCTATCCACTTAAGCCATAAATTTCTCAACAACCAAGAGCTCCACCATTACTACTCTACCCAAGCTTTTAATTGTCATCCAATCCAAAAGTGCTAGAGTATTCAAGAGTTATACTTTTCGATCTTCAAGTGTTAGAGGATCAACAGTTCTTTTCCTTTTCTTTTGAAGTTGATGAGCCTTCGAAAGAAAACTCGTGTGTAAGAAGTTGGCGAGTTCTTCGGATCCAAACTCGTGTGTACTATTTACTCAATAGTGGATTTAAGCCGGAGAGAGTTCCGGGACTGGATTGCCTCTAGGGAGGAGACCAGGATACATCGAGTGTTTAATTTTCTCACTCTCTCTTATTTTATTTCAGTGATATAACTTACTTGTGTTTAGTTTTATTTTATTTTCCTATTCATCCCCCCTCTAGGGTTCTACAATTGTTACCAGAGCTTTGTTCTCTTGATTTGGATTTACACCCTTAGAGTGATCCATGGCCACTAACCCTAGTGTCAACACATTCCACAATGAGGGACACTCCACAAATAGACCTCCTCTATTTGATGGAACCAACTATAACTATTGGAAGATTAGGATGAGCATTTATTTGAAGTCTATAGATTTCGATTTATGGGATTGTGTGATAAATGGTCTCCCTACTCCTTCCGGAGTTATTGATGATGTTGTTTCTGACACCCTTAGGGATAAACTCACTGAGAATGTCAAGAAGCTTCCTAGTCGAGACGCTAAGGCTATGAACGCTCTTTACTGTGCTTTCGATAGCAGTGAATTCAATAGAATCTCTACTTGCAAGACTTCAAATGAAATTTGGAAGTTGCTAGATGTCACTCACTAGGGAACATCACAAGTAAAAGAATCAAATATTAGTGGATTCACACAAGAATATGAATCTTTTAAGATGAAACAAGATGAGTCTAATACTTGCATGTTTACTCGTTTCGGTGATATCATTAACCCTCTTTCTTCTCTTGGTAAGGAATATCCTGCTCATGAAAAGATCATGAAAATTCTCATAGGATTGACTAAAGGATGGAGTCCTAAAGCTACCGCCATCATTGAAGGAAACGACTTGACAACCATGAACCTTGAGACCCTCATGGGGAAGCTTATGACTCATGAACTTGACATGAAAGATCAAGAGGAATCATCCATGCAAGAAAAGGAGAAGGAGAAGGCCAAAGAAAAGGAGAAGTCTTTGGCTCTCAAGGTTACAAAATCCTATTCAAGGGATAGCTCCGACGATAATGAGTCGAATGATGATGAAGAAATAGCTCTCACCGTAAAGCATTTCCGAAAGTTCCTCAAGTTCAACAAAGCCAACCGCTTTAGACGGGACAACGATGAAGATCCTGCTTGCTACCAATGCAGGAGAACCGGTCACATCAAGAGAGATTGTCCTATGACAAGAAAAGATTCCAGTAAGTACGGGAAGTCTAACAAAGGAAGTTCTTCCTCCAGAAAATACGCCAACACCAGCATCTGGTGTGAAAGTAATGCTAGCGATTCAGACAACGACAAAGAATGCAAACACAATGCAATTGTTTGCCTCATGGCAACCGATGAGGTATTCGATGATCTCTTTTTGAATACTCTCACTTATGATGACTTGAAAAATGCTATTCTTGAACTACACGAGGAATACAAAGGTGTTAGAAATAAGTACAAGAAATCTCTAAAAGAGGTTGATGCACTCAAACTTGAAGTAGAAAGACTCTCCAATATCATTATTGATGTAAAAGGGAAATCTCCTGCCTCCGACACGGATGAGATAGAATCTTTGCGACTCAAGTTACAAGAATCTCAAGTTATCATTGAAAAAAAGGATGATGAGATTCAATCCCTCAGAAGGGCTTATGATTTTGCTATGCATAAAGTTCAAGTTGCAAATAGAAGAGAATATGATACTTCTACTAAGTATAATGATCTTCTTGTGCAGGGTAAGAAACTAGTTGATAAGAACACTACTCACACACATGCTCCAAGACAGGCCTACACTCATCACAATACTAGTCACAATTCTTACATGAACAAGAACACTACACACAGGTCCTATCCTAACACAAGGAAAGGACCCTTGGTTAAGAAGAACACCTCACATCATACCTTCTATTATCATCATCATAATACTCATGATAGAACTCCTTGCACTAAAGCTTCACATGTGCATAACACTCACACATTTTCTTCTAAATCTTCCATGATGTGCAACTATTGTGGCTTACTTGGACATTGTAGAAGCATGGAAAATATCAGAGTAATAGTCCATGCGGCTCTGGGAAGAAGCCCATGCGGCTCATACAGGAGCTGCCTTATGCGATTCAAAGAAGACTCTCAGTCTCATGCGGCTCGGGAGTGTATACGGTTCAGCAGGAATATGCGGCCCGATCGACGCCACATACCCCTTTGGGATCCCTCCCTACAGCTGGCCATTTGAGTAGTGGCCTCATTTAATGCCCTGATACGACTCGACGACTGTGACGGCTTTGACATAAAGCGTCATAATGGTTCTGCCATAATGACAGACTCTTCGGAAAAAGAAGAAAATCTCTGACCCGATCCGACAGAGGTCCTAGATTGCCACGTGGCACGTCTCATGCGGCTTAAATGAGAAGAGCTTTATGCGGCTCACTAAGAAGTCACCCTATATGGCCAGCAGAAATCAGCCATATGCGGCCCACCAAGAGCCCAGCCCCTGCGGCTCAATACAACGCTAGCCTATGCGGCTCGTAGAGATTATGCATATGCGGCTCATTGAGAGATCATCCCCTGCGGCTCAATAAGGCGTTGTTCTATGCGGCTCATGAAGATTACCTCCCTGCGGTTCAAGTCTTGCCTATCCTATGCGGCTCTGGCAGGCCCCACAACTAAAACACGTGGCATCGGATCAATCAAGGATTTAACCGAATCTCAACAAATATATTTGACGTCATCCTCATAATTACCGAGATCAAGGCATATCATTTATCATAAAGCCAATAGGACACGTGGTGAGCAATCGGACATTGGTATAATCCGTCATGAAGATTTAAAGCAGTTAACATTAATTGCTCACAAGATTCGGTGCTATCCGCATTAATGGCCTAGATTTATTGTAATCAGGATCAAGGGTTCAGATAGATTAAAGGAGCGCTGACATTCCAAACAAATGATTATTAGCAAACCCTAATGATCATACCCCACTCTTATAAATAGCCAGCATCATTTCTCTGCAAAGACATGACCGAAAGCAAAAAGAATAAAAAAATACAGAGCCAGAGAGAAAATATACAGAGAGAGAGAGAGAGAAGCCAGGAGAGCAACAGAGGAGCAAAAAGAGCCCTTCTTCGTCAACACCAACCATCTTCACGCAAGGAGCCAAGGCTGCAGACCGATCGTCCAAGGAGTAAGGCAGGGCTGCCGTCGCCTTCCCGAGCCTCTATCGTCACCCCCCAGAATCTAAAATAAACAATTGTACTTAGATTGCTGTACCTAGGTTTTCGTCCCTAGGCTTTCTTTGTACAAGCGAGTTTGTATTGTGAGTCTAAGTTCAGTCCTCCGATAATTGTTCTGTACTTTTACAATCAATGACAAACACGATGGCGACTCTGCTGGGGACAAACTTCTCCACGGCCGAGGAGTTGGTGACGCAATCGGATGCAGCCAAACTTGGCTCCACACAACAGAAGATGGTCGTCCGCTTCGACCAACAGGCGTTCGAAGAAATGCTCTCCGAAGGAAGCGCTGGCCCGATCCAGAAGCGCACCCGTACGACGAAGGCTCGCAGAGAGTGGAGGCCAAAATCATTTGCTCCTCCCCAAGCCCTCGACGGGATACCCTCTGTTGCTCAAGACAACGAGAAGGATTCTTCTGCGGCCCCACTTCAGACCATAGACAACTCTGCTGTCCCCAAGCCCGGCAGAAGAAAATACTATGATGCTGAACTTGCAGGGGCAAAGAGGAACTCTACGCGATCCGAGCCGCATAGGGGTGCTAGCCGCATGAAAAAAAGCTAATGCGGCCACATCCACTAGCCGCATGAAGAAAAATCATGCGGTCACATCTGTCAGCCGCATAGCTTATGCGGCTACAGTTGCCAACCACATGGATGAAACTCATACGTCTATGAAAGTCAATCGCTTACAGAAAACCCATGCGGCCACAATTGCCAACCGCATGCGGCCAGCCTGCACGGTCGTGACTCCTAGCCGCACAAAAACAACTCGTCCAATAGCAGAAGACAACCGCATGCAGACAGCCTGCACGGTACTCAATTCTAGCCGTATAGCGTCTATTCCACGCTCCTCTCGATCAGTCTTCGACCGTCTCTCGTACGGTCCTGACTCTGATGGTTCTCTGGATGATAAGCCAGACTCTGTGGTATTCAACTTGGACTCCTCCTATTACGCTCCAGCAAGTGCTAAAAGGAGGAAGTCTAAGGCAGCACGGGCTCACCAAGCCCAGTCAGCTGCCCCAACCTCTGACCATCGGGGCGTCCCGCTGATTATCACGCAGGCCTCTGATGGAAAGTTGTACAGAACTACTCGAATCCAACCCCCGGCGGCGAACGGATAGAGTGGTTCCTCTGACCTGCGTGAGGATATCCTCCACAAGTGCAAGAAAAGAGACGGGGCTTCGGTGTGTAAAGAGTCCTCGCTTGGACGGCACTGCACCCAAATCATCGTCAACTGCTATTGCAACAATGCGGCAGTGATGAAATATCGGCCGTCAGTCTTCCAAAGACTACAGCGTCCGAGCTCAGAAGACGAGGCACCTCCTGTTGTCTCCTGCAATTCCACTCAGAAAGTCCCCGCAAAGGGGAGAGGGAAGAAGGCAAGCATCTCCACCCCGAAGACCTCAACCACTACAGCTAAGAAACTGTCGTCTAAACGGTTGTCCTCTACCGGAGTATTCCAATACACCCGTTCAAAGACAAAATCTGCTGCAGTAGGAAATTCATTATCCATATCGCTGGGGGTTGAGGGTAGCAGTCCTCCGAACATCCATAACAATTTGATGTTTCAAGGAAACGAGCCCAGGGAAGCAACTCTTCCATCAGGTACAACAGACGCTGATGTCCCCGAGGACATCCATGACTCTCAAGACGAAGCAAACTCTGAGGCTGGGGGTACTGTTCCCTCCGAGTCCGAACCAGAAGAGAATATTCCCATATATTCCGACGACTTCTCGGTACATGGGTATGACTCGGAGGATACATCTCTCACCGTCCCTTCCGTTTCTCATCATACAAGGACGGTGTTCATGACAGATAGAAATCAAAGTGGTTCCAGTGATCGCCAGCGCATCGACAATCTCGAAGCCATATTACTTGCTTTGGTCAAGTCTGTAGACAAGAATAAAGCAGCCCTTCCAACTCTGCAAGGAGGGACGCCTGGCCAAACAAGCACGGGTCCCGCGGTCAATGCGGACTCGAATTCGACGGTACCGAACCCGGGCAACAATCCTTCCGAAATAACAGCCCCTACCACGACAGATGAGGCCCGAGAAGTAAGAAGAGAGGTTCAGGAGCTCCGAGCCATGTTCCACGCCCGAGAAAATGCTCATGACCTCAGAATTCGGCAACCATATCCTGCTGAATGGAGGGATGTTCCATTTCCACCAAGATATAAGCCGTTCAATATCAACCCGTATGATGGCAAGACCTCAGCAAGTCGGTACATCACTTACTTCGAGGTCACCACCGACCATCTGCCCCATGATGATGCTATCCTCATGCGATTATTCAATGGGGCATTGGAAGGAGTCGCCTTCGACTGGTATCGCAATCTGCCGGACAACTGCATCTACTTTTTCGCCAGCTTCAAGCGCCTGTGCTTGGAGAGATTCTACGAAGTAGGGCAGGACGTCACCATGTCCACCCTCATGGACGTCGTCCAAGGGGAGAAGGAGTTGACAAGGAACTACATTGAGCGGTTCCGCTAAATCGTCATGAAGCTGCCATCCGGAAATCCAGATTCCTCTTTAATTGAAATTTGCCAAAAGAGACTGCTTCCAACGATCAGTCTCTAGATGGGCGAAAGTTAATTCAAAGATTGGAAGACGTTCATCATCAGCGCCACAAGCGCCGAAGAACGACTGAAGAAGGCTCGCCAACTGGGATTGCATATCTCAGAAGGAGAAAACAAGGTCAAACGTCCCAACAACGATAATGGGGGTAGCCCCTCCAATAATCGGGACAACAAGGGAAAGCAGGCTATGGTGGCCGATACAGCACAAAAGCCTGAGCCGAAGCCAGCAGACAAACAATGGCCGCAAATCACTTACTCCTTTGAAGACGGTCATGTTAAGCCCATCTTGGACATGCTCATACAAGGGGACAGGATTCAGCTTCCTCCACCAAGACGGAAACCGCGGCCGACAGAGATGGAGAATCCAAAGTACTGCTATTATCATCGCTATGTCCATCATGCTGCACATGATTGCTACCAGCTGAAACGGTACATACAAAACCTCATCGATTCGAACGCTCTGGCCATCGATTTCGAAGAGGTAACCGTGGCGGCCAATATGGTGTCCGTACAATTCGCCAGCTTCCCTCCGACGGAGACTCAAGACGGGGTGGTCCCCGTCCCTCTAGCGACAATAGAAATTACCAATCTTCCACCCCCCGAGATCAGGCTGCCGGTCTAGTACCCCTCACCACATCTCGAGGGGAGGTCATGTGGATCCATCCAGACTTGGTGTCGGAAGTGACTCGGCCCACACCATCTTCCACCGACAAGAAGAAAAGTAGAAAGGTCAGGACCTGCCACACAATCTCTGCAGACAAAGAGGAAGCTACAGCCGTCGTCACACCGTCCGAAGCGTAATCCCAACCTGTGGTTGACAATCCAGCTGAAAACCATCAACCCACTACAACTGATGCTCCGGGACCGGCTTAGCCTTCGACGACCGACAAGCCTAGGCCGAGGGAGACTCGCTTCGACAAATCCCTCCGAAAAAAGGTAGCCCAAGGGCTAGAGAGGTCCTACAACTTTGACATCTTAGCGCAATTGGCTAACACACCGGCCAAGTTATCACTGTACGAACTCCTAAGGCTCTCCAAGGACGTTCGTATTGCATTAAGCGAAGCACTCCAAAATGCCGATGTTTATCTGGCTCAATCCAACATCACCGGGGAGGACTCACCTGTGGATCTCCAGGACAGTGCCTGTACAGGAGCAATGCCCAACATCGTCTTCACTCCGCAGGACATGCTCATCAAAACCAACCTGCACGATCGCCCACTATACTATACTGGATACATCAGCGACGTAAAGGTGGATCGGATGCACATTGATCCAGGCTCTTCCATAAGCATCATCCCGAAGGGTCTGCTACATCATCTCCGCATCCCAATGCATCGCCTGACACCTACAAGCACCGTCATCAGCAGTTTCAATTCGGGCAGGAGCTACCCTATTGGAAAGATTCGTCTGAAATGTCAAATTGGCGACCTCCAATCCGAAGTCACCTGCTACGTCATAGATGTAGACACTTCATACAACATCCTCTTGGGGCGTCCATGGATACACGATTATATGATCGTGCCTTCCACACTGCACCAATGCTTCAAATATGTCGACAAACACGGCTTCGTGAAGACGGAATTTGCTGACATCGATCCCTTCAAAGGGGTCGAATCTTACTACTCGGACTCCTGCCTATACGAAAAGTCGAAGAGGCACCTTGATGAAGGAAATATACTAGCTAGTACCGAGACAGCCACAGGATCAGAAGAGCCTCTGACAATCCACCTCCAAGCTCATAAACCGGGAAGGTCCGCACCCCTTACTGCCACTTTGCGGAAGGACGCGATCAGCCTCTCGGCGCAGGAAGAGCAGATGATAATCCGGCTGCCAAGGTCCGGCCAAGTGTCGAGACCCACAACAGGGCCACTAACAATCAGACTGCCGAGAGTCGGTCAACCTCAAACGGAGAAGCTCAATCCCTCCGACAGGCCACTGACGATACGCCTTCCCAAGAAGGGTCGTCACCCCGATGCAAGATCTGACACTTCTAGCGAACCAGTCACTCCTTGCTCCACATCAAGTGCCAAACTGGGGGTCGCTAGTCTGCCAACAACTCCACGCTCTGCTCCATCAGCTGAACCTCTGACAATCAAGTTGCCCAAGTCATCCTCTCAGTCTGTATTTACACAAGGGATAGCCGAAGAAGAGCCGGAGCTGGCCAAGTATGTGGCTGCTCATACTGAGACTTGCTCAAGTTGCCCATCAACGGTAAGTTCCTGAAGAAGTATTACGTCCGAAACGACATCCTCAAAAAAAAAACTCCGATGATTGAGTTATGTACCCTCTAGTACCGCTGAACTCATATTCCGCCTCCAAATTTCCAAGATTGGTGAGTTATGTACCCCTCCGGTGCCGCTGAACTCACATTTTGCCTCTAAATTTCCCAAATACCGAGTTATATACCCTCCGGTGCCGCTGAACTCACACTCACAATATTCCAGATCATTGAGTTATGTACCCGCTGGTGCCGCTGAACTCACATCCATAACCTTCCAGATTATTGAGTCATGTACCCTCCCGTACCGCTGAACTCACAATCTCCCAGATTATCGAATCATGTACCTGCAGGTGCCTCTGAACTCACCTTCCGATCACTCTTTCAGATAGTAAGTCATGTATGACCATACCTCTGAACTTTCTTTCTGAAAGAAATCCTCCCTCATGATCCACTACCCGCACTCAGTGCACAAAAAGGGTAACCGATCCACAAATTTCCAAAACGGCCATGTCCTCATTACCTCTGAGTCGTTTCACCTCTGCCAAAAACAAATCACCCCTTGTATAAAACTTCCATGTCCTCATCACCTCTGAGTCGTTCTATGTACCCCCTCTTCATTGAGCCCACTCCTGCCATGTCCTCATTACCTCTGAATAGGAAGGCACCGTCGAAGAAACCTCCATACTTGCCATGTCCTTATTACCTCTGAGTAAGTATGTTGGTCCTCTCTCGTCTTATTACCCATACCCTGAACCAGGGTACACCAAGGGTAATAGGTCCACAAATGTCCTCTGTTGACCACAAATATCCTCCGTTGAGTCCACTCCTGCCATGTCCTCATTACCTCTGAGTAGGAAGGCTCCACGGTAAAACCTTCGTACTTGCCATGTCCTCATTACCTCTGAGTAAGTATGTTGGTTCTCTCTCGTCTTATTATCCGTACCCTGAACCAGGGTACGCCAAGGATAATAGGCCCACAAATGTCCTCTGCTGACCATAAATGTCCTAAGTTGACCACAAATGTCCTCTGTTGACCGCAAATTTCTCATCATATCCCGGGAGCCCAGCTGCTCCATGGCATTCTTTCGTCCGATACCAAGAACCTCCATATCCGCCTTACCGCGGAGTTGTTCTAGGTATCCCTATCAAACTTATTATCCGTACCTAAAACTAAGGTATGCCAAGGATAATAGGTCCACAAATGTCCTCTGTTGACCACAAATGCCGTACTAGGTCCCTAGTACATCCACATATTTCCTCATCATCACATGCTTTCGGAGCCCAGCTGTTCCATAGCATTCTTTCACCCAATGCATAAAACTTCCACGTTGATAACCACCTTTGAGTTGTTCTATGTATCCTCATTCGAGTTCACTCCTACCATGTTCATATCACCTCTGAGTAGGAAACCTCTACCATCAACCTTATATTTACCATGTCCATACCACCTCTGAGTAAATATGATGGTTCCCTCTCTCAACTTATTATCCGTACCTAAAATCAAGGTACGCCAAGGATGATAAGTCCACATAAAATCTCCAGCGGATCTACCCAAACCTATCACATCCATGCTACCTCTGATTGGATTGCCACACCCAAACAACCCTACTTTCCATGCTTCTTATTCAAAGTGTTCCAAATTTGCAATTTAGAAACTTTGAAGGGGGTCCTGTAGAAGCATGGAAAATATTGCTTTTAGTCCCACATCGGAAAAGAGAAGAAGAAAGGGCTCACTCCATTCTATAAATAGAGCCCCATTTCTTCCTTTGAAAAGGGCACCAACTTCTCTTCCCTCCTTCCAAACTTGGACTCTTCCTATTACGCACCTTCGGGTGCTAAGTCGAAGAAGTCTAGGACAGCGCGGGCTCATCGAGCTCAGTCAGCTGTCCCAACCTCTGACCATCAAGAGCATCCCGCTAAGCGGGCCTCTGATAGAAAGTTGTACAGAACCGCCCGCGTCCAGCCCCCGGCGACAAACGGACAAGGTGGTTCTCAAGAGCCTCCCAACAAAGATCGAGGGCAAATGTTTTTACTAGCCCCACATCAGGAAGCAAACATGATACCTACGCACTCGTGTGCTCGGGATACCCGGGCCCATAAAACGAGTGCACAGGTTGATCGAGACATTCCTCATACGGCTCGATCATGAGACGTCCTTCATGCGGCTCGGTCATGAGACATTCCTCATACGGCTCGGTCATGAGACGTCCTTCATGCGGCTTGGCTATAAGACATCTCTCATGCGGCTCGGTCATGGGACACTCTCCATGCGGTTCGGTCATGAGATATTGCTCATGCGGCTCGGTCATGCGATGTCCTTCATGCGGCTCGGTCATGAGACATTGCTCATGCGGCTCGGTTATGCGACGTCCTTCATGCGGCTCGGTCATGCGACATCCTTCATGCGACTCGGTCATGCGACGTCCTTCATGCGGCTCGGTCATGAGACATTGCTCATGCGACACAGAACCCAGGAAGCTTCATGCGGCTCAAAATCCCTGGGAGCTTCATGCGGACCAGATACAATATGCGGCTCAAACACATAGGCAACTCGAGTAAACTTTATACGACCAACAGAGGAAAGCCACATGCCTTTTTAGAACGGCTGTACCTAGCATCATTCAAACACAAATGGCTGACAATTAATGCTCTGACGGCTGACAGCTGACAGCCCTGACGAGAAGTAGTCATGATGACTGACACAAGAGCAACATCTTCCTAGGGAAATAAAGAAAATCTTCACAACTTCGAGGCTAGTTTATGCGGCCAGTCTAGACGAGTTCATGCGACCTGTACAGAAAAACCTATGCGGTTCGATCATGAAGGTCCCCCATGCGGCTCGGTCATGAAAGAAACCCATGCGGCTCGGCCATGAAGACTCTCATATAGCTCGGCCATGAAGACCCCCATGCGGCTCGGTCATGAACATATCCATGCGGCTCGGTCATGATAATCTTCATGCGGTTCGAGTATAGAGACTATTCATGCGGCTCGGTCATGAAACCTTTCATGCGGCTCAGTCATGACAACCTTCATGCGGCCCAAATATGAACGCTCCTCATGCGGCTCAACAATGATGACAGAACACGTGTCCTAAAGGTAATCAAATTTTGGGTCAGATCCCAATGATTTGGGACACGTGGCAAGAGAATAAATTAAATTGATTCATTCAGATTTGCGGATATCAGCAAATCATCATGATGGGGATTTATTGCAATCAACATTAATGACTGACATGATTTGGTATAATCCTCATTAATGGCCCATATCCTTCACGCTCAAGATTAATGGCCCAGATTGACCACTTATCAGGCCGCCGCCACTTTGAGAATGGGCAATCATTGTAAACCCTAATGATGCCCCCCACTATTATAAACAGCAGGGTGCCATTCCCTTGTAAAATATAAAAGGAGAGGAGACACACATGCAGAGAGATACAGAAAAGAAGATATACACGATCAGAAGGAGATAGACAGAAAGGGCTTCCCCCCTAATAATCAGAGAGAAAATACATAGAGAAAGAGAGAAGTCAGAAGAGTAATACGAGAAGAGCAAGAAGAGCATTTCTTCATCAACGCCAACCATCTCTTCATAGGAGCCAAGGCTGCATATCGATCGTCCAAGGAGTAAGACAGGGCTGCCGTCGCCTTCCCGAGCCTCTATCGTCACCCTCCAGAATCTAAAATAAATAATTGTACTTAGACTGCTGTACCTAGGTTTTCGTCCCTAGGCTTTCTTTGTACGAGCGAGTTTGTAACGTGAAGTAAAAGTCCGGTCCTCTGATAATTGTTCTGTTCTTTTATATTTCATGGCGAACAGTCATACTTCTAATTATTGTCTAACAAGGAAACAAGTTGATATGAAAGTTTATAAATGGGTTCCTAAGACTAACAATCAAGTACCCAAACAATCATGGATACCAAAATGTTCATCTTCAACTTATGTTGTAGGTGAAGAATCCTTCTCATGCTAGAAGCAAGTTGATCCTCGATAGCGGTTGCTCACGGCACATGACTGGTGATGCTTCACTTTTTCCAACGCTATCGATGAAGAAAGAAGGACATGTATCCTTTGGTAACAATCTAAAAGGCCACATAATAGGAAATGGTAATATCGGCTCCCCTCATTATCCTTGTATTAAGAATGTTTGTCTTATTACAAATTTCAAACACAATCTTCTCGGTATCAGTCATCTTACGGATAATGGTTATGATATTAAGTTTGTTAAACTCGAATGTTTCATTACCGATAGCTCTAGTAGATCTATAGTGTATGAAGGCATTAGAGAAAACAATATCTATGTTCTCTATCTTGTTGAAGGTACTAACAATGACAGGTGCTTAGTCGCAAAGAACGATGAAAGTTGGCTTTGGTACATGAGGCTCGGACACGCCAACATGGATACCATCTCCCGTCTTGCAACCAAGAAGCTTGTACGAGGACTTCTAAGTATCTCCTTCAAAAATGATATGGTATGTGAAGAATGTGAGAAAAGTAAGTTGACCAAGTCATCCTTCAAATCCATCAACTCTGTGAGTACCACTAGACCACTTCAACTTGTTCATATGGATTTATTTGGTCCTAGTAGAGTAGCTAGTCTTGGAGGCAAACTTTATGCTTTTGTTTTGGTTGATAATTTTTCGAGATTTACTTGGGTTATTTTTCTTGCTAGTAAAAGTGATACTTTTCGTGAATTTGTTGCATTTTGTAAACGTGTTCAAAATGAGAAAGGCATTTCCATTAACAAGATTAGAAGTGATCATGGAGGAGAATTTGACAATGCCGATTTTAAAAGATTTTGTGAAAAGAATGATTTTGGTCATGATTTTGCTTGCCCATGAACTCCTCAACAAAATGGTGTTGTGGAAAGAAAGAATAGAACCCTTGGCGATATGGCCCGGGTTATGTTAACCAATATAAGCTCCCCCAATACTTTTGGGCGGAAGCCGTAAATACGACATGTCATGTTATAAATAGGGTATTGATTAGACCTATTTCTAAAAAGACTCCTTATGAGCTTTGGTTTGACAAAATTTTCTCTATTGAGTATTTTAAAGTTTTCAGATGCAAATATTTTATTTTGAATACCAAGGACAACCTAGGCAAGTTTGAAGAAAAAACTTATGAAGGTATTTTCCTTGGGTACTCAATACATAGTAAAGGTTTTCGTGTCTTTAATAAAAGAAGTCTCGTTGTCGAATAGTCAATTAATGTCTCTTTTGATGAGCTTAACTCTTCTACATCCTCCTCATCTGATGATATTGATGACATCTCTTTTGGTTTGGAGAACTCTTCTATTGGAGATCCTCATCCTTCTTCATCTAACAATGAAATTGTGACCCCTCCAACAAAAGATTCTCCACCATTCGAGCCTCCTCAAGAGGATCTCCCAAAGGAATGAAGATTTGTCCCTAATCATCCTAAGGAGCTTATCATTAGTGATCCTTCATCCCGTGTCAGTACTAGATCCTCCACTCGTGATATTTATGCAAATATGGCTTTTATTTATCAAATAGAGCCTAAAAATATTAATGATGCTTTTTATGATAAATTTTGGATGATAGCGATGCAAGAAGAGCTAAATCAATTTGAGCGAAACAAGGTTTGAGAACTTGTCCCTAAACCTAACAACCACCCCATTATTGGAACTAAATGGGTGTTTCGTAATAAACTTAATGAAGATGGGTTAGTGACTCGTAACAAAGTCTGATTGGTTGCTCAAGGCTATAACCAAGAGGAAGGCATTGACTACGATGAAACCTATGCTCCGGTTGCTCGTCTTGAATCCATTCGCATGCTATATGCTTTTGCTTGCTTTAATGACTTCAAACTTTTTCAAATGGATGTTAAAAGTGCTTTACTAAATGGCATTATTAAAGAGGAAGTTTATGTTAAGCAACCTTCTGGCTTTGAAGATTTTCAATTTTCTCATCACGTCTTCAAACTACACAAAGCCCTTTATGGCCTCAAACAAGCTCCTCGTGCTTGGTATGAGCGCCTTAGTTCCTTTCTTATATCTCATAATTTCTCTAAGGACAAAGTCGACACCACACTTTTTATTAAATCCCTTAATGGCACTCTCTTATTAGACAAATTTATGTCGATGACATTATCTTTGGTTCCACTAACAATGTACTCTGTGTAAATTTGCTAAAGTAATGCAGGATAAATTTGAAATAAGCATGATGGGAGAACTATCACTCTTTTTGGGCTTGCAAATCAAACAAGGACCCAAAGGAACCTTCATCAATTAAGACAAATATACAAAGGATCTCCTCAAACGCTTCGAACTGGACTCATCCAAATCAATGAGGACTCCTATGGCAATAACGACAAAACTTGATAATGATGAAGATGGTACTTCGGTCGACATTCGTAAGTATCGAGGTATGATCGGTAGCTTACTCTATCTAACTGCTAGCCGACCTGATATCATGTTTAGTGTGTGTCTTTGTGTACGATACCAAGCAAATCCAAAGGAATCACACTTATGTGCTGTAAAGCATATTTTTTGATATCTCAAAGGTACCATTAATATGGGACTTTGGTATCCGAAATCTTTATCCTTTGTGCTTCACGGCTTCTCGGATGCAGATTTTGTCGGATGCAAAATTGACCGAAAAAGCACTAGCGGCACATGTCAATTCTTTGGAAAATCCTTGGTATCGTGGTTTAGTAAGAAACAAAACTCAGTTGTTCTTTCAACCACTGAGGCCTAGTATATAGCGGCCGGATGCTGTTGTGCACAAATTCTTTGGATGTCACAAACACTTGTAGACTATGGCATTTCTTCTACTTGCACTTCAATTAAATGTGATAATACTAGCTCGATAAATCTCACGAAAAATCTGATTTGTCACTCCCGCACGAAGCACATTGAGATTAGACACCATTTTCTTCGTGACCATCAACAAAAGGGGGATATTCGTCTTGATTTTATTGACACTACTTATCAATTGGCCGACATTTTCACCAAACCACTCCCGGAGGATCGTTTCGTCTTTCTCTGCCAAGAATTAGGCATCATTCATCTTGACTATTAGCTCCCCTCAAACGACACACCGCCGGCATACGGCGACATACCGACCGTTTTATGTTCATAACTATCTTCTGTACACAAAATCGGTATACCGGCGGCATACGCCGGTATGCCGACGGCATACCGTTTGACACAGATGCAGCCAGTCAACTCTGCCTCGGGCCCCACCAAATCTTCTACCTTTCTCTTTCAAACCTATCTCATTAACTGCCCATCCTATCACATCCTATCTCTCATTAGTTCCTATCCCATTCCATCCCTTCCACTCCCTGCATTAATTATATCCATCATCACTATTTTTAAAACTCCCCTCATTCATTACTCCACTAATTTATTTCTATTTTCAAAACTCCCCAAACTCCTTTACATTCCTTTCTTCTTTTAAAAACCCCAACTTCTTCTTCTTCCTCCTCTTCATTCTTCATCACTTCTCCCTCATCCTTCTACCATAAGCCTTAATGGCCACTCACAAACGTCCTCGCTCCTCCATTGCTTCGAACCCATTCACTCCGGTGCCCCTTGCAAATGACGCCTATGAGTCGAAAATTTTCACCTTATCCCTAGCTGCCGATGCCTGGTTCTATCATTTTGCCAACCACTCCGTCTTCAAAGGCAAGGCCATCAACTGGAATGTTTTCGTCGGCCATCTCTCACTCTTTCAGACGACCGGCCTCTCATCTCTTTTGCGTCGACAAGTGCCCGTCTACCCGGCAACGGTACACCTGTTCTACTTTAATCTCATTTCCGATCTCCAAAACAATTCCATCGAGACCATGGTCAATGATTGCCGCTTTCGCCTCACGGCTCGCGACATTGCGGAGATTCTCGAAATCCCAAATCGAGGAGATGCTCTGTCGACCTTGGCCGATCTCTATCCGTCTGCTGAAGTCTCCTTTGAAGAGTTCTGCGGTATCATCTGCAAGGGACCCAATCCTCCGGCTATTCCGGCCCTCTCCAAGCAGTTGGAGCCCTTTTACTACGAGCTCCATCGGATCATCTGCCACACTCTCTACCCTAAGGCCGACAACTACGATGCGATCACCAATTATGCACTCGTCTGCATGTATTACCTGTACTCCAAGAAGACTTGGTCGTTTCCCAAGACTCTTCTAAATGCGCTCTTCTCTGTCCTGCCAGCGGGAAAGCAATCCCTCAATTATGGCACTTTCATCACCCTTATCCTTGAGGCGAAGAACGTGGATCTCTCACTCTGCCAGTCGGACGACGTTCCCTTATTTCTTGCTATTTCCCGCTCTGCCCCTGGTGCATCAGCGTCTCGTGCGTCTTCCTCCCATGAACCACCAGCCGCTTCTCCTGCTGCACCATCTTCTGTGCCTCCTCTATTCGACCGTTTCATGCTGCTGATCCAACAATATTTTGACATACGCATGGCTCAGGCGGAGGAGCAGATGAGGGCCAACACTCGCGGCCTTGGAAATCTTATCCAGAGTCGCTTCCATGACCAGGCTTACTTCATCCAGCGGACTCTTCAGGACCGGAATGCCTATCTGGATCTTAACCTTTAGGACCCTTAATGCCAAGGCTCCTGCTTCTCTGACCCCAATGCCTACGAATTCATGTACCCGGATGGCGTGGATCCTTTCGGTGTTTTTCACGATGCTCAGGGTGGGGAGGACGATGATCCGACGGATGAGTAGTTGCGGGCTCCTTTTGGTGGTTGTCAAATAAATTTGGTGTCGTTTCAGTGTTTATCCTTTGAGGTCCTTCGGAGACCATTAGTATGATTTTTATGTCGTGTGTGGTTCTACGGGGACTATTTTTATATTTGCTATGTCTTGTCTCACTCTCATGAAGGAGAGTTTTATCTGTTTTTATGTAGTATCAAGCATGTAGCCTCTTTCAAAATCTAATATATGCATGCTTTTGTTCACTATAAAGCTTTCATTATTTATCGATGTAATTTTTTAAAATACTTATTTACCATCTTTGACTAAGTGACAAAGGAGGAGAAAACGTATTGAGAGGGAGTTGTCTACCTACGGGGGAGTCACTCCCTGAAGATGCTATCTCTTTATTTTGTCAATTATTAACATGGGAGAGATTGTTGGCACAGTTTATTTTGATAAACATTAACAGCATCTTCGTAGTCTAGTTTCTTCTGTATTTCAGCTAACAGATAATCTTTCAAAGCTCTTCTACAATCAGTTCTGTCCATTCAAGTCGAGTCATCAAAGACCTATGGTTGTTCCTAAAAGAAGACTGAAGAAAACACCAGCGCTCCTTAAAGACGGCTCTCAACAGATTCAAGATGTCGAGTCTGTACAAGGTCTAGGTCTCTCTATGTAAACACCTAAGGTTGGATGAAAAAATATAAAGCTCTTCTATTTTTCAGTCACAAATCAATGTCCAAAAGAACGGCATACCGACGGTATACCATTGTGTACCAAAGGTATACCGCTGTGTACCGACGGTATACCGTTTTTGAGTCACAAGAATGTTATGTGACAGACATCGACGTACCGACGACATATTACAGTATACCGACGGTATACCGTTTTGTTAGCCACAAAATGTTTTGTGACGAACTTCGGCATACTGACGACATACAACAGTATACCGACGGTATACCGTTTTATGAGCCACAAAATGTTCTGTAACGAACTTCGGCATACCGACGGCATACAACAGTATACCGACGGTATACCGTTGTGTAAGCCACAAAATGTTCTGTGACAAACATCGGTATACCGACGGCATACCGCTGCATACCGACGGTATACCGCTTCATCTGATTTGATTTTTGAATGATCAAATAGTAGCATTAAATGCTTCCCAACGGATATAATTATTACCGTTACCGTTCCGAACGGTATGCCGACGGTATGTCGGTCCATACCGACGGTATGCCGTCTGGGCTATGTTCAGGAGCATTAAATGCTACATACTCTTGGTTTTCTATATAAATGGATTCCTTCCTTCCATTGAAGGCTATCCACTTGAGCCATAAATTTCTCAACAACCAAGAGCTCCACCACTACTACTCTACCCAAGCTTTTAATTGTCATCCAATCCAAAAGTGCTTGAGTATTCAAGAGTTGTACTTTTCGATGTTCAAGTGTTATAAGATCAACAGTTCTTTTCCTTTCCTTTTGAAGTTGACGAGCCTTCGTAAGAAAACTCGTGTGTAAGAAGTTGGCGAGTTCTTCGGATCCAAACTCGTGTGTACTATTTACTCAATAGTAGATTTAAGCCGGAGAGAGTTCCGGGACTGGATTGCCTCTAGGGAGGAGACCAGGATACATCGAGTGTTTGATTTTCTCACTCTCTCTTATTTTATTTCAGTGATATAGCTTACTTGTGTTTAGTTTTATTTTATTTTCCTATTCCCCCCCTCTAGGGTTCTACAGAGGTGTGTTATGCTTTCCCCCAATTGGCCAATTAGTATGATAGATGTATATTTGTATACTATAAACATCGCATGCAAATTTATGCATACTACATAGACAAGTTCAAGACTTGAATATCATTTGAATGAAGTATTCGGTCAAGAAACATTTGCTAATAGTATCTAACTTGCTATGTTGCATGGACACGGATACTACACAACACAATAAGGACATGACGACACAGATACAACACCTTTTTTGTTGGTCCTATTGTATTTTGGTGTGTACGGGTTGTGTCCAATATGCATCCGACACAAGAAGAACCACATTTTTGGAGTGTGTGTGCTTCCTAGCTTACTTAAACAGACAAAGAGGAGAAAAAAGAAGAAGAAGAAAGAGTCAATGAGAGAGAACGATATATAAAGAGGGAGAAAGTGAGAGACTGGGAGAGAGAGACATGCATGCTGGCGCCTGAAAGTGAACGTTGGAGACGGAGATAAGGTTTGATGGGTTAGGTCAGACATAAAATGAAAGGGAACCAAGAGGGCAAAGGAGAAAGGCTATTGTTCTTCTCCTCTTCTTTGATATCTGGAAAAAAACAATTGGTATGGGTCGGGTCACATTCAAGTGAAGGCTGGTCGAAATGGCTGTCCAAGGCGACATGGTGGCAGAGCATCTGAAATATTTGCGACGAGATGGGGGACTTAACATAGTTCTGATTTAGAGTGCTGAATAATGTCTTCTTAACTTTCTTCCACAGTGGTGGTGTCATTTTTTCCTAAATCAATGGGGTCCTTAAGAAGCTTTGATGGAGTTCACCGACTTTTTTCTGTACCTTGTTTTTCCATTTTACTGTTTCTACAAATTTCTCCTCTTTTTTGTCTATAGTGTTTTCTTGGGCACATGAAAGGTCAATTAACAGAGAGAATTGTTTATAAGTTTTTTGCCAACGCACACCAGGAGCATGTGACAGCTATGCATTGAGAGTTTAGTCAGTTGTAAACTATTTTTCTTGTTCCATATACCTTTTTGCGACATGGCAGATGAAGGATGCATTCGATACTCTGCCATTAATTTTTTGTTTCCTGCAAAATTAATGTACGTCTGATTCCCATCTATTGAGTTTAGTTTTTTCTGATAAATACTTTCATCTTTGAAGAATCTAATTTGCTGATACGTTTGTTTATTGGCTATGGCAGGAGAAGAAATGGAATAATCTGAAGGACTTTCAGAATGTTGTGGGGCCTTTGGGTGTCACTCATTTTCTAATACTGTCTAATCCAAAGATTATGCCTCATCTACGTGTTGCAAGGACACCTCAAGGCCCAACTCTCAGCTTCGAAATATAGGATTACGCACTAGCAACTGATGTAGCTCGATCCCAGACTTGTCCAAGATGTCCTAAAGAACTTTTTAGTAGCTCTCCCTTGGTAAGATTGTCATTTATCATGTAACAAATTAACCACTATGTCATATGATATCTTTCATTGTAGATATCAAAATTTGTCTTCCTGATCTGGGTTCTTGTTAATTTCTTTTGATTGTCATATTCGAAAGTCCTTCCAACTCTCTTTGTTGATACCTATTCTAGCTGGCAGATCGTTCTTTCTGGCTTTGGCAGTGGAGGTGAACACTTGAAGCTCGCAACAATTATGTTTCAGAATATATTTCCAGCCATTGATATCAATATTGTCAGTATTCAAACATTCATTTCTGCTATTATTTATGGTTTCTCATTCCTCGAGCCATTTAATTCTTCTCAAGATGTCATACTGTTCCTATATACTACTGTTTCGGAGATGCAGGTCAAGCTTTCATCATGCCAGAGGATTGTGTGTTGAACAACAACAACGAGACGAAACTTATTGATTTTAGGCACTATTCCATAAGGTTACAGCCCGTCGGTGTCTCTCGAAGGATTATAAAATTTGTGCGGGACCATAAGGTGCCAAACATGGAGAAATATCAAGATGTGAGTGACTTCGTTACCGGGTAAGAACATATCTCACGTGGCACCAATATAATATATATTACATTTAGTTACCGCTGCAAAATCCTTGGATCTCTATGGAAAAGCATTTTAATAATATTATGATATGACAATGTGCGGTTGTTTAAGTTTTTATTTGGATATCCTAAAAATCAAACTTAGGACATAATATACACTTATAGGTGTTGTATCCATGTGGGACACAACATTGACTCGTCAACATAGGCATGGAAACACTAAAATCAATATTGTGTGCTACGTGTGCATTCACGTTATGTCGTGTTTGTCACGACCCAATCCCAAATATAATGGGTCTAGTCGGATCATGCCCAGCTTGCACCGTTGTGAGACGGCGCTAGTAAGCTGTATCAAGCAGTGAAACACAACATGCAAATATCTAACAGAAATAAAAATATTTTTATTAAACTGAAACTGGTCTGAAATAGAAATAAGATAACAACACAATTCATTTATTACAATTGTTCAAAAACAAAGAAAGGAAAAAGAAACTATGCCAACATCTATGGTTCTGGTTCAGCCAAATCTGCGGGACCCAAGTCAGGCCCGTAGAAAGAATAGTAAGCTAGCTCATCCCCATCGCAATCACCTAAAAATGTTGGGTCTCCAGTCAGGAGTGAACAAGAAACATATTTCTTCCACATCTAGAATTTCTAAATTAACAATAAATGAAAATGCGAGACAGTTTAAGAAACTTTATATGTTTTTGTAAATAATAGTAAAAGACAACAAGCAATATGGTCTCAATGTCAAATATGATGCAATACAATGCTAGTGTTTTGAGTATATAACAGGGCCTGTGACCGGCTGGGATAGAGGTAATATGTATACTAACGTTTCGACCGAAACAAATAGCATACGGTACGGCTCAACCCGCTGTGTGGTAGAGGTTAGCGCGAGAGAGACAAGCGAGAATTTTGGCTTTGGTCACAGACGTTATACTACTCCCCCAAGCAATTCCCGAGTCAATGAGTCAGTAAGTCAATATAGCAATCCAACAATCCGTCAATCGGTTTGGAGTCCGAGAGGGATCAACGGTGAATCAGTGTCACTATACTATATGAAATCAACTGATGCATACATTTAATTATTAAAGTAAAAATACAGACATGGAATAGATATGAAACTTGCCTCAGACGGTTCCTCGGCGTGGGTAGCAACAAGTAGATAACTGCTAAAGTCTTAGGGATCAGAACCTACAAGATCGTAGTACCAGATTTTAGTAACTAGGACTACACTTTAATTCTAAGGAACAACACTATGGGCCGAGTCTGGCAGGTTGGGGAACCTAAATGAAAAATAATTGTATACTTTTTAAGGATAGATTTTATTATAAAATAATAATTGACAAAATAGTCGTTTTTGAATAAAATATATGTTTTCTCGAAATAATAAATATTAAGAAAATAACTTCTTAATAGTATTATTAGAGATTAATATTTTATGGAATTTAGATTTTCTAAACTAATATTTTTTCTAATTAGAAATTATTTACCGATCAAATATTAGTAAAACAATTTTTCTTAGAAAATACATTTTTAACCATTTATACTATTATTACAGCAACTCTAATACAAACACAAATAATAATCTCTCAATATTTACTGCTTAATCTATAATTTCTATGATAACCATTATACTAACACATTTCTACACAATGAACCAAAATTATTACTACAGAGCTAAACTATTCCAATTGGCCAGGACATAAAATGGGTTCTGTGAAAATGACAGAAGGTATTAGGGACATGAATTTACCAACAGTTTGCACGAAGGAGCACCGAGGGGAGGTCTCAGACTCGGAACGAAGCGTCAAGATGCCTAAAGGAAGCCGAACACGGACACGTGCACGCACGGCACGCGGGGGCTGATACGCGCGGAAGGGCGCACGCGGGCTGGGGCCGGTTGGTCGGGTGTACGGGCGGGGGTCGCGCTGTCTGGCTGACGTGGGCGAGGCCGCGCTTGGACGGGGCCGACACGGGCGGCAGGGCACGGTGCGGATGGCCGACGCTGTCGCGGGAGCGACGTAGGGACGGGCTCGTAAGGTGGAGGAGAGGGGTCTAGATTCGAAGAGGGCGGCGAGGGGGGTTCGGTTGTAGTCTCGGATCGAAAATCGGTGGAGTAGATTGGGAGATAGGGGAATTTTGGTGGAAGTGGAGGGTGTGAGTTTCTGTGAATTTGGGGAGATGGGTTTCTGTGAGTGTTACGTAGAGAAGAGGAAGAGAAGGGGGAAATGTGGGCATGCATGGAGCGGATCTGAGGGAGAATCGGGTGAGTGGGAGAATGGGTAAGAAAGAAGTTTGGATTTTTGGTCTCAAGTCATTGGGCTCCAAAGAGAGAACTAACAAAAAAATAATAAAAGAAAAGAAGCCCAAGACAACTCAATTAATTAATAACACAAATAAAATTATCATATACAAATTACGAACTTCACAACCTTCCCTCCTTAGAAAATTTTGTCCTCGAAATTCAACCGATAATGAAAGAGAGGGTTAGGACATTCCTAGAAAAGATGATGATACTTCTCCCTCATCTCGTCCTCTCGCTCCCAGGTAGCCTCGCTTGGAGAGTAGTGACGCCAAGCTATCTTGACTAGTGAAATTACTGCACGCCTCAGTCTCTTCTCCATGCGGTCGATGATCTCCACTTGTTGCTCTGGCACGGTGAGGCTAGGTCCAACCTCCAATTCTGAATGATCAATAATGTGGCTCGGGTCCGGTACGTAACATCTCAGCTGCGATACGTAGAAGATGTTGTGCACGCCTTCGAGACTGGAAGGTAGATCCACTTTGTATGCGACCTCTTCGATTCTGCTCAATACCTCAAATGGACCGATGTAGTGGGGACTCAGCTTCCTAGCTTGGCCGAATCTGATTGTTCTTCTGGTAGGTGATATTTTGGCAAATATCTGATCTCCAGCCTTAAATTCTAAGGTTCGACGCCTGCTGTCCGTCCAATGTTCCTGACGGTCCTGTGCAATCCTTAGTGTCTCTCTAATCATCTTCATCTTCTCGGCTGCATCTGTAACCATCTCTGGTTCCAACAAGACTCAATCTCCAACATCGTATCATGCTAGTGGAGTGTGGCAACGTCGACCATATAAAGCCTCAAAAGGTATCATCTGAATGCTGGTCTGGTAGCTATTGTTGTAGGAGAACTCTACTAGGTGTAGGTAATCTTCCCAAGATCCACCAAACTGCAGGACGCATGATCTCAACATGTCCTCAAGCGTCTGAATAGTCTGTTCGGGCTAGCCGTCGGTCTTCGGGTGGTACGTCGTGCTAAACTTCAGCTGCATGCTCAAGCTCTCCTCCAGGCTCTTCCAGTAATGTGAGGTAAAACGGGTATCCCTGTCGGATACGATGCTGACTGGAACTCCATAAAGTCGGTATATATTCCGCATATAAAGAGCTGCGAGGCTCTCGGTTGAGAAACCAACCTTGATAGGAATGAAATGGGCAGACTTAGTCAGTCTGTCCACTATTACCCATATAGCATCATTCCCTCCTTGGGATCTGGATAATCTTGTTACAAATTCCGAAGATATAAAACTGTGCGAAGCTCCAGAATCTAATAGGTATAAAGCTGGGTGCGAGTGTAATAAAATAGAACCTGCGATGCCATTTATAACGGAATTACCCAGATCCCAAGGAGGGAAGGATGCTATATGGGTAATAGTAGACAGACTGACTAAGTCTGCCAATTTTATTCCTTTCAAGGTTGGTTTATCCACCGAGAGGCTCGCAGCGCTTTATATGCGGAATATATACCAGCTTCATGGAGTTCCAGTCAGCATCGTATCCGACAGGGATACCCGTTTCACCTTACATTACTGGAAGAGCCTGCAGGAGAGCTTGGGCACGCAGCTGAAGTTTAGCACGGCGTACCACCCGCAGACGGACGGCCAGTCCGAACGGACTATTCAGACGCTTGAGGACATGTTGAGATCATACGTCCTGCAGTTTGGTAGATCTTAGGAAGATCACCTATACCTGGTAGAGTTCTCCTATAATAATAGCTACCAGGCCAGCATTCAGATGACACCTTTTGAGGCTTTATATATGTTTGCCATGAAATATAAAAGAGCAGAACAATTATCGGAGGACTGGACTTTTACTTCACGTTACAAACTCGCTTGTACAAAGAAATCCTACGGACGAAAGCCTAGGTACAGCAGTCTAAGTACAATTGTTTATTTTAGATTCTAGGAGGTGACGATAGAGGCTCGGGAAGACGACAGAGGCCCTACCTTACTCCTTGGACGATCGGTATGTAGCCTTGGCTCTAGAAGATTGCTTGGCGTTGAAGAAATGCTCTCCTTTCTCTCTCTACTCCAAGTCTTCTAATGCTCTCTGATCTCCAAAAGGGGGTCCTTCTGGTTGTGCTTTCTCTGTTGTATATATTTTTTATCAGGGAATCTCCCTCTATTGTAAGGGAATGGCACCTCGCTATTTATAGAAATGGGGTGTGATCATTAGGGTTAATGATTGCTTCCTTGAGATGGCGGCGGCCTATGGATTGGTCAATCTAGGCCATTAATTTTGAGTGTGATAAATCTGGGCCATTAAGTGTAGATTGCACGAAATCTCATCAGTAATTAATGCTGATTGGAATAAATCTTTCTGATGATGATCTGCTGATGTCTGCAAATAAATTTGATTCATTCTCCTGCCACGTGTCCCAGATTATTGGGATTTGACCCAATCTCTGATTGCAATAAATCTGGGAAATTGATCGGCTTAGGACACGTATCCTAGGAGCCACTGGGGGAGATCTGAACTGCATGAAGATTGAGCCGCAAAAAGTTTGGGCTGCATAAGGTTTAGGCCACGTGTCAGGACTGCTTGGGTAGTGTTCCTCTCCCTCGGACTTTCGAACCACATGGAGATAATTATTGCGAGCCACATAGGGATGCATCTGCCTGAGCCGCATGGAAATGGTCCTCTTGAGCCGCATGGGAAAGGCCTCCGCTTGAGCTGTATGAGACTGTTTTGGCCTGAGCCGCATATGACGGCTTTATTCTGAACCACATGAGAAGTCCTCGCTCGAGCCGCATACGAACGCCCACGTGGCAAGGCCACGTGGCATTTTTATGGATCTCGGGGGATTGTATCAGAGATCTCTCTCTCTTTCCTAGGGTCTGTCATTATGACAGAGTCATAATTGTGTAGGGCTGTCACTTTTTCAGAGTTGTCAGCCGTCAGAGTAATTAATGTAGCATAGGGCGGAGGGGAGCACTGTTACGCCACGTGTCTTCTGAGCTGCATGAAACTTCTCGGGCCGCATAGTCTCTTATGTCGCATGACTCTCTAAGCCGTATGGGCTATCTGAGCCGCATGAGATTCTTTGGCCGCATAGATCATTTTCCATGCTTCTACAAGACCCCCTTCAAAGTTTTTAATTTGCAAAATTGAAATACTTTGAACAAGAAGCATGACTATGTACTCTTCTAGCCGCATATGCTATGCTGGTCGCATGGATATCTCGGCCGTATGAATGTTTCAGCCGCAGGGGTATGTCAGCCGCATTGCTCTTTGCCACCTGTGTGGGCCTTTAATTGCCTCGAATTTGTTGACGCCGTCTTTAGGGGGAATCCCAAGGGTTGGCTTATTAAATCTTTTTAGATTTTATGCTCTGGGTGAATCTTGGGGATGAAATCCGAGGAGTCGATTGCGTCTTCTACGAGGCGGTTACTAATCCACGTGTCTTCTCCCTCTCTCCTTCCTATAAATAAGAGAGGTTTGAGAGAGAAAGAACTTCTTTATTTTCTCTCTCACTTCAAATCTTCTCCGTCCCGATCTCCATCTTCCTCTTCGATATTAGCAAATGGCTCCCAAGAAGACTGTTGCAGCGAAGAAGGCAGCGTCTTCGTCGAAGGGCAAGACTGCTTCTACTTCGATCGCGACCGTTTCTCCACCGGTCGTCGTCCCCAATGTTCATCCTGACGTTCACCCCCCATTGTTGGTAAGGAGATTGTATGAGTTGAAGAACCCTAACTGCTATGGCTACGTCGTATACTTCGTACACGAGCCCTTACGAGTCGCATGTTCATCCTATGGCTGAGCTGCGAGCTGCATAGGAATAATCATTGTGTCCGCATATGCGCTTTACTGACGAAGCCGCATAAGCGACGTCGAGCCGCATGGACTTTCACTGAACCGAGCCGCATAAGTGGTCTTCTGAGTTCGAGCCGTATGAGGCTTCGTTGAGTTAGAGCCGCATGAGGCTTCATTAAGTTAGGGCCGCATGGGTGCTCTTCCGAGCCGCATGGGGCTTGAAAGCCCTCAACAGTTTTTTTTATCCATCTTTTTAACTTACCCCTTTTTTTGTCTTATTCTCAGTGAATTTGCCGGTTAATGCTGCCGGGGAACTTCTAGTAGGTAGTGCCCAAGCTGCTTTGGGTTATAGGTATGACCATATTGTTCAGCATATGACGGACCAATTTCCGAGTGACGAACCTGCGGCGAGACTGAAGGCCCTCAAGAACCAGCCTTTCCATTTTCTTAACGCCATGCCGAACTCCGAGAAATTCGAAGGGGAATATTTGAAGCCTGTGTTTTTCTTTGGAGATGCCTTGACTGTGGAGAACAGCCATGTTCTAGAAGTGTCGGAGAACTGGAGTTTTGTCTCTAATGGGATGGCGATCCGCATCCCCCAGATGGAGCGACACTTTCCGTTGTCTTGGTTCAATATGCTCCCACTGGACCGGAAGATGGAAGGGACTTTAACCCCTATCCGAAGTGGGATGTTTGTGGAAAACATCCATTATAACAACAGCTTAAAGTCAGTGACAGTAGGCAAGTGCATACCAGCTGTTCTGTAATGGGATTGGTTTCCGGTACTTTCTTGAATGTGCCGGACCCCAATTTCACGTTTTCTACCACCGACACCTTTATAAATCAACTTGTTCGGAAGGGCTCCTACCCCATTGGCCGGTTGATGCTCCCTAGTTGGGTACATCCTGTTCCCTCATGGACCAATCTGTCTATATGGATCTTGCAGAAGTATGAGGCCTTTCTGTGTGAGATTGGTTTTTATTATGCTATTCGGGGCACCAGCTATGGCTTGCCCATAAACAAGAAATTGTTTATGTCTCTGCTGGAGATGTATAACTGTCGTACGGGAACCTTCTATACACCCGTAGGGGAAATGGGGCTTGCGCTCCACGAAATGCACGCGGTCTCCAAGCTTCCTTGGGGGGACGAAGCTTTTGAGGCGTATACTCCCACGAATGAGGAGTTCGAAGATTTGGAAAGGCAGTATCCAGGCTTCGTGCCCCTTTATCAAGAGATATTGTGCCACTATAGCACATGTCATCAGACAGCCAGAAAGGATAACAACTCGGAAGGGAATGCTCCCCATACCAGGGACTGGGTGCACTATCTCTTCTCGACAGATGCCTCAGGTCGAATTACTTCTCGTCGGCCTTGATCCCGGGAGGCGGTTAAAGACTTGGTGTCTTCGGCTAAGAGGGTGGCCACCACCAGTGACAGATTCAGGAGTAAAACTGACTCTTTCGGTTATTTCTACCAAGATACCCAAGTGTTATCAGAAAAAGTGCTCCTGGCGGGATTTTTGATGATATGGCTGCGAAACTGCGTAGTCTCTGGAGGAGCTGGTTCTATCGAGAGAATCAGTCGTAACTTCATCCTTCCTGCTGTAAAGTTAGTTTTACGAATCAGGCTAGCTCTCCTCCCGGCCATGGTGTGTAGCATACACCATGGCCTTCGTACCTTTACATCCAAGGTCATCATTTGCGATGTGACCAAGGATTTTGAACGGACTGAGTTGCCCTATCACTATTTGATGGGGTGGCTGTTAATGCATAATCAGTCTTTGATGAGGCCGGGCTCTGAAGACGGCGTAACTGATGATGACAGTTTTATCTTCCGCTATCGTAACGAGCCTTGGGAGTACGAGACTATGCGTGCTTGCCAGATGGCACTGGCGAGGACATATATGTACAATATTTTTGCGTCTGTCCCTCATTTTACTGCTGAGGAGATAGCGGCTGTACATCTCGATGGTATTGTGCCCCCTCAACTTCTGGACGGCTAGTTGCTCATGTGGCTGCGTAACATCCGCCCCGCTCACCTGGTGTATCCCAACCGTAATACTGTCTTTCTGGAGCCTTATTTGCCTAGCCGCTTTGCCCGGCAGTTTGGATACAGTCAGCTCTTTCTAGATAGTCCCAGCTCCTGTCTGGGTTTTGAAGGTAGCCTTCTTGACGGCATCAGGGCCTGGCAATATTATGATACCTTCCATACCCGTACTCTCTTCTCGGTCCCTGATATTAAGGCGTCAGTGGAGATCTTGTACATGGCGGCTCTGTACCATATCATGGCGAACAAGCTCCCGGTCGGTTTTAACCCGGGTGCCAGTTTTATTGTTGGTACCAGCCTAGAGGAAGGGTCTCAAGGGGCCAAGAAGAGAAAAACTAGAGTCGAAGTGCCAGATTTGGATTCCGCTGCTGAGGATGATGAAGGCGATGAGCATGATGAAGATGACTCTACCGTTCTAGTGACGGGCTAGCCGCCTATTTTGCCAGGTGAGATGTTGGGAGATCAGTCCTTCGTTGCGCCTGGCCCTGCTCCAAAGCGTAGTAGGCAAGTTCTTCTTGTTGGCGATATTTCTCGTTCCCGGAAGCTGGTTGCGACCAGGCACCGCCAGCTAGCTATAAGGGAAAGTGGAGAAGAAGTTAACCCTGCGTCGGAGGTAACCAAGCCACTCCCGATTCCTTCTTCCTTCTTTCCTTCTAACCTCAATTTTAATCATCTTCATTCCCTTTTTTAGGTGTCAGGAGAAGAAGAAGAGTTTCAAGATGCCGAGGTGGTGACCCGGGATGACGGGGACTCCCGTGAGCCTATTCCTGAGATCGGGGAATCTCTTCAAGATGATACTGATCGAGCCGTATCCCCTTTCGAGGTGGCGGGGACAGAGGACGTGGCCGATTTTAACTTGGGGATCGCGGGTTAGGGGACCATGCCAGCTACGAATGAGCTGCAGCCTTCATGCTCCTCCCCTGGTAAGATAAGCCGAATCTTAACCTGTGAGGAAGCCTATCTGCTCCATCATCACGTCCTTCGGGTCACGTCGATTTATTATCAGTCTGGGCATACAAGTCCTGCCTCTCCAGTGCCGAGGATAGACATCGTTGAGACAAACCCAGCCGAAGAGGCACTGGTAGAGAGGGGTGTACCCCCTCACCTTCCGGCTTATCTTGATGGGCCTTCTGGGGGCTCGAGTTTAGCGGGCCAGGTATCGGGGCAGTCGGCGCAGGGAACGATGGTCCTCGCGTCATCCTCTGCTTCGACGGCTCCGAGAATCGACCTTTCTGCTCTACCGAGTGTCCAGGCCCTCCGGGCGGCGGAAGACGAGTTAGCCGCCATTCACGCATCATTCTGCTCAGACTCTGTTCCCCTGGTGGCAAGTTCTAGCGTCACTTCTCCGACGTTGCCGTCCACGCTTTCTCTGACGCCATCCTCTGCAGAGATTTTGGACGACGTGTTACAGGACATGGTTGCCAGTTTTCATCGCCATTTGAAGAGGGGGATCGAGGCTACTGTGGAAAGAGGGACCTCTTTCACCTTGGCCCAACAATGCGCCCAGGGTCAAATTGATATCCTTAGGAGTCTTCCTGGTGACGCAGGGATGGCCACACTTCTAGAGACAAAATTATTGGAGACTGATTAGCTGGTGGCCGAGCTTCGGGTATTGCGGCAGGCTGATCTGTCCACTGTTACAAACCGGGAGCGGAGTTCCCTTATTGCTGCTATAGAGAGGACCAAAGCTGCTCGGGATAAAACCAGGTCAGCCATGCTGAAGGACCTCAGCGACTTATCTGATCCATATGATCAATTGAGTCACGCGAATGAAGACGTTATGGCCCGGGAGGAAGCTACCTCTCATGAGATTACTGACACGCGGGAGCAGATCCTTGCGCTCCAGAAGAAGTTGACTTTCTTGGAGTCTGAGCTTGAGGTTGCCCGTACTGACAGGGGGCTAATTATTCAGGAGGCTGACAGGGTTAATCAGGCTTCGACTGACCTGGAGACTGCCCTGAAGAAGTTGGAGGACGATTGCTAGGCGCTTCTGGACTTGGACGATGGGAAGCGGTTATCCCAGGAGGCTGAGCGTCGGGCTCGTTAGCGGATTGAGCGGGGGACCACCTCAGTAAGAAACCATCTCCTAGAATTGAGTAATGCTGAAATGTAGTCGGCTTTTCTTTTATTTCTTCTTTTCTTTTCCTTTTAGAAAGGGACGTGGTCCCGAGACATGTAATGCTTTTTCTTCATTCAAAATAAAGAGTACTTTTTATTCTACCCTTTATTTGTATTGCTTGTGCCTGTGATGTTGTGGTGGTTTGCCCCGCATGGGGGGACTTGTTTGTGGACCTGCCATCCATGGCATACCTTGGTTTTAGGTACGGATGACAAGTTTAGTTAGGACACCTGGAACAACCATGGCAAAGTGGTCATGGATGTTCCTGGTATCGGGAAAAGAATGCCGTAGAACAGCTGGGCTCTCGGGGCATGATGACAGATGGTGGACTTGTGCTAAGAAACTTAGCGGAGGATATTTGTGGGCCTATTATCCTTGACGTACCCTGGCTTAGGATACAGATAATAGGATGAAAGGGAATCGACATACTCGCTCAGAGGTAATGAGGACATGGCAAGCATGAATGTTTTACCGTAGAATCTTCATACTCAGAGGTAATAAGGACATGGCAGGAGTGAATCCGACGGAGGATATTTGTGGTCAACAGAGGACATTTGTGGACTTATTATCCTTGTCGTACTTCGATTGTGGGTACAGATAATAGGTTGAAAGGGAATCGACATACTTACTCAGAGGTAATGAGGACATGGCAAGTATGAAGGTTTCTTCGACGGAGCCTTCCCACTCAGAGGTAGTGATGACATGACAGGAGTGAGCTCAATGAAGAGGGGGTACATAGAACGACTCATAGGTAATGAGGACATGGAAGTTTCTATGTAGAAGGGTGATTTGTTTTTGGTCGAATTGAGACGACTCAGAGGTAACATCGACGTGGTCGTTTTAGAAATTGGTGAACCTGTTACCCTTTTTGTGCACTAGGAGTGCGGGTAGTAGATCATGAAGAAGGATCTCTTTCAGGAAGAAAGTTCAGAGGTACGATCATACCTAACTTTCTCCCAAAAGAGTGACCGGGGTGTAAGTTCAGCGGTACCAGTGGGTACGTAACTCGACAATATGAGTTCAGCGGCACAAAAGGATACATGACTCGATAATCTGGGATTTGGAGGATGCGAGTTCAGCGGTACCAGCGGGTACATGACTCGATGATGACTCGATGATTTGGAAAATAGAGAGTGTGAGTTCAGTGGTACCAGTAGGTACATGACTCGATGAATCTGGACTATTGTGAAAGTGAATTCAGCGGTACCAGTGGGTACATGACTCAATGATCTGGAAAATAGGTAGTGTGGGTTCAGTGGTACCAGTGGGTACATGACTCGATGAATCTGGACTATTATGAAAGTGAGTTCAGCGGTACCAGTGGGTACATGACTCAATGATCCGAAGGATGGGGAGTGTGAGTTCAGTGGTACCAGTGGGTACATGACTCAATGATCCGGAGGATGTCGTTTAGACATAATATTTCTTCAGGAACTTGCCATTGACGGGCAACATGAGCAAGTCTCCATTTTATTTTGCGAGGCGGTAGGCTCCGTTGGAGAATACAGCATCAATGATGAATGGGCCTTCCCACTTCGGCTGGAACTTGCCGGCGGTCTTGTGAGTCATAACCATCGGTCTCCGGACTGCCAGAACGAGATCGTCCACTTAGAATGTTCTGATTTTAACCTTCTCGTTGAAGGCTCCAGAGATGCGTTCTTGATAAAGCTCGATTCGTTGTTGAGCTAAGAGGCATTTTTCCTCTAAGGCCTCAAACTCTTGTAGTCGACGGCGGTAGTTATCGTCCGTCGTTAACTGGTAAGTAAGGGCGACGCGGAGTGAGAGTATTTGAGTCTCCAATGGGAGGACTGCTTCACTCCCGTATACCAAGAAAAATGGCATATTTCCAGTGGCTATTCGGACTGTAGTTCGGTACGCCCATAAACATTCACCGAGCTTCTCATTCCAGGCGCGTTTGTTGGAAAAGACAAACTTTTTGAGGAGCTTGATGATGGTTTTGTTGAATGCCTCTGCCAACCCGTTTGCTGCCGGATTATATGGTGTCGAAGCAATATTCTGGATGCGATGCTTGTCGCAGAACCGATAAAAGGCGTGGCTTGCAAATTGCGGACCATTATCATGGATGATCCTTCGGGGCAGTCCAAAGCGATAGATGACGTGATGCTTGAGGAAGCTGATCACGTTTGACGTCTTTACTTCTGCAAGTGGGACAGCTTCCGCCCATTTGGAGAAGTAATCTGTGATTGCGAGTATGAAGCGATGTTCTCGGGAAGAAGGTGGAGCGATTGGACCGATGATATCCATTCCCCATGCTTCAAATGGCCAGGATGCCACCGTCGAATGTAGAACCTCGGATGGCTGGTGGATGAAGTCCGCGTGGACTTAGCAGGCTTTGCATTTTCTTGCATAGTCTATCGCATCTGCTACCATCGTGGGCCAGTATTTTCCATAAATAAATTTACTTTATTTATTTTGTATCTGAGAAAATTACAACTGTAGGAATCTAATCTAGAAGACGATTACTTTATCCCTTGGACGATGCGATGAAGAAAACTCGAACTTTGAAGAACTTGGACAGCAACTGGGCAATCTCTCTGTTCTCTCTGAAATTGACTGTAGTCCCTGATAAAGATGAAGAAACTCTCTTTTATAGAGTTCAGGATAACTGTCCTTAAGCATACGCTCAGGTAGTTACTTGACGTGTGCATAACTGCAGGGACGCGTGGCAAATTCTGATGGAGACACATTAGCGTGCGGTTGAAAGTAGTGGAGCATATTTAGGAGAGATTAATGGCATGAATGCCACGTTGCATAACTTCTGAAGAAGTGGATAACTGAGTGCAGGATACGTGAGAACGTGTGTTAACTGCACGTTGAAAATCATTCTGGACACAACTGCTGTGATACGCTGCCTTAGAAGAAGAGTCATACGCTAGCTTTTGAAGGCACATGTCTTGCATACGCTGACTTGGACAGCGTAGAACCATATAAAGCTGATACGCTCACATTATTGACAGGGAGTCGTATGGAAACTATACGCTCACTTGACAAGGAGTCGTATGGAATCCATACGCTCATTTGGTTGGCAAGGAGTCGTATGGAATCCATACGCTCACTTGGTTGGCAAGGAGTCGTATGGAATCCATACGCTCACTTGGTTGGCAAGGAGTCGTATGGAATCCATACGCTCACTTGGTTGGCAAGGAGTCGTATGTTTGAAAACACGTGGCATGTTTGAATAAGTAGACACGTGGCCATCATCAATCTTCTTTGATACGCCATATCTTCCAATAACTGACAAAATCTTCTCGAGCGTCGTGACTGCGGATATGATGGCTGACAGACTGTCAAAACTGACAGTAATGATGGCTTTTACATTTATGAGAGATGCTGAGCTGTCCTCGTAAAAGACAAAACCGACTCTTCGAAAACCTATACGACGGCTAGTCTTCATTGGACAGCTGTCTTTGCACGAAAGACGAAGTGTTAGATTTATCCTTTATTAAATACATGCTGTGCTGTCATCTCAGAAAATAATAAAATATTCACTGAGCGTACGGCCTTTGGATGAGCGTATGGCTATGGCTGAGCGTATAGCCTCGAGCGTATGGCTTTGACTGAGCGTATGACTTTGACTGAGTGTATAGCCTAGAGCGTTTGGCTTTGACTGAGTCTCATGTCAGCGTGTCATAATTTTTACACCCTACAAGACCCCCTTGAAAGTTTTCGAACTTTATGAATTTCAAAAGTTCAAAATTACTTTGAACTTTAAAGTGAGAATAAGTCCTGACACGCTGGCATGAGTTTGTTATCTTCCTCAATATCAGTACAAATCTTTAGGGATTTTGTTTAAAGACCGTTTGAACTTCTTCCTTTCTTCTATAAATAGGTCTTCCAAAACCTATTTTATTTCTTTACCACAGCTTTTGCTTTCGAGAGAGAAAAGTGCTTTCAGAAACTCAAAATCCTTCTTCCCCTTCTTCGTCTTCGACGCAACCTCCATTAATGGCGCCCAAGGCTGATGCTTCTGCGAAAGGAAAGGGGAAAGCCCCTGAGGAGTCATCTCATCCTGCCATCGACACTGCCACCACCAAGAAGACGGCCAGTCAGCGTATTTCATGCAGTGAACGGCCATTGAAACCTCTCTATGGTGAGGACGAAGATGATGAACAAATAACTATTCCCTTTTTAGGGCTCTGGTTAGAACAAAACTCAGAAAAGGTATCCCTCTTTAGGGTCAATACGTCAGCAAATACGCTTCCCTCTTTAGGGTTTAGCCGTATTCCATGTTTTTCGTTTTTACGAAAAATATGTTTGGAGCGTATATCTGTAAGATACGCGTATTTTTGATAGAGATATCAAAATACACTATCTTAAAAGAATATGCTATGGCAATTTGTCTCATTGAGATACGCTAACTCCTGTGTTAGCGTAATTTTTGATGATCATCTTGTCAACCATACGCTGATACGCTCAAACTGATCATAAACTGAACTTTTAAAATCATTCACTTAAGATAAACTGAGCATATACTGAACCCTGAGTCTGCCATACGCTTAAAGAAAACTGAGCGTATGCTGAACCTTGAATCTACCATACGCTTAAGGAAAACTGAGCATATGCTGAACCTTGAGTCTGCCATACGCTTAGTAAAAATTGAGCGTAAGTTGAGCTGTACGCTTAGTAAAAACTGAGCGTATATTGAGCTGTACGCTTAGTAAAAACTGAGCGTATGTTAAACTTTATCCTCTCTTGACGTTGAAGATTTCTAATACTTTATTCTTCATTTGCAGTGGATATTCTAGCTCAGGAGGCAGAATTTGAAGGAAGTGTAGGAAATAACTATAGAAGTGACCTATCACATGTTCGTTTTCCCCAATTCGATGGACCTTCTACAAGAATAGCTTTTTTGACAAATCAGGAAGATGATACTTTGCGAAACTTGATGAGTGGACTGCCGTTACAGAGTGTGGATGGTGTTACCCACTTGAAGCCAGCATTCCTTTTTGGAGATGCTATTGACATGAACTCCCAGCCTGCTCTCGATAAAGTAGCATATTCTTATCATAGGGATGGTAATGTGAATCAGCCCATGTATCTAACTGGTTTGACAAAAAGCATCAATATAGCTCGTTTATTCCACTCGGGTCAACAAAGACAGATGAAGTGGGATATCACTCCATCCCGACAAGCAAAGGCTGGGTGGATCGGATATCGTCAAAGAAGATTCCGCAGTGGTACTGAACCACATGTCACATCTCTGCGAGGACTGCTACCTGCCACCATCCCTCCTGAGGACTCGGCACTGCTGAAGCCAGTCAGAGTCCCAATTTTTGCAAACGAATTTGCTCAACTGAAAAATGCCATATACCCAAAACAGTCTATGAGACTTACTGGCCTGGTGAACCCGAAAAATACTAGATGGACTGCTCTAGTAAGATGGATTCTGCAGAACTTTGGTACACAGTTAAAGGCGATAGGCCTATATGATGCCATTAAGTGTACTGCTTATGGTTTTAAGCCAAACCCGGATCTGTTCTTGGCGTTAGCGGAGAGATATAACTATCGTACCGGCACCTTCATGACCCTAAGGGGCGAGATGGGATTCGTCCTTCATGAAATGGCATATATTTCTCAGCTACCAACAGCAGATTTACCATATGAAGAATATATCCCTTTTGTTGATGAAATGAATAAGATTTCTGAAGCCAACCCACTGATTCTACATGTCTTTGAAGAATTGATGTGCCATTACAGTATTTGTAAGGCATTTTATAAAGGACAAGGTGGAGAAGGAGACTCCAACTGTTATTCTTCTAAATGGATGGCCTATTTATTTCAAGGCCGTACTGATGAAGTTCAAAAGAAGAAAAAATCTGAGCAGTATGTCGGTGAATTTAAACCTTTGAGTCAAGCCGTGATTAACAGATTAATCCGGGAGACAAATCATGACGACATTATCGTCGAAGAAGATATAGACACCTACAAAGCCGGTGATAGGTTAGAGACCTATATTAAGCAGGGTGGCCGAGAATTATCTGCTGAAGGTCATCTGGCCGGTTTTATATCTCTCTGGCTAAGAAAGTTTGTAGTACCTGGCACCTGTTCAGCAGACAGGATGCACAGAGGAGTTGTCTTTGCAGCAGTCCGTCTGGTTTTTGGGTATAAAATGGATTTACTGACAGCAATGACCTGCCGTCTGAATGCTGGATTAAGGGCATACACAGACAGAATGTTCGAATTGGCAAGGAAGAGCCTTACATCCTTTCCTCGGGTAGAAATGCCCTTTACATATTTATTTGGATGGCTGCTTCTGCATTTCGAATCTCTCATGAGTGCTGGGATGGCTAGACCAGATGATACCTTTCTGGAAAGGTACAAGCACATACCGAAATGGAGATATGACACTTTGACCGATTGCAGAACTGTATTAAACAGGGGAGAACAATGGAGCTTCACTTGTGTTCCTCCACCTGTTGGTTATGAGAGCATGCCTGGGAGATTGATTGATGGTGTTGGTGCTAATGAGTTGGATGATATCCAACATGAATGGCTAAAGAGAATCAGGCCATCTCATTTAATCTGCCGCCGTGACAACATCACTTATCTAGAGCCATATCTCCCGAACAGATTTGCTCGGCAATTTGGTTACGATCAGTTGCATGTAGGCAATGCAACGACGTGTTTTGGTTATCAAGGAGGGTTGATTGATGGTGCCAGAGCTTGGCTATATTACATTGCCAAAGGTACAGGGGCTACCTTTTCTATGCCAGATCCGGTCAGCTATCGGAGAGGAGCTAGAATATTGGCGTCCTATGCCAGATTCTATGTATCAGCTAATACTTTTGATGAAAAATTTAGCATCTTAGGCAGAAGCTTTATTCATGTTGAAAAGAAATCAACCAAATCAGCCTTGCCTAGAGATTGTCATGACAAAGAAGATCCTCTGGCTACTGATGAAGTTGATGATGATGTTTTGGAGACTTTCTTCTCTGATGACCTTCATCAACCATTGCATGTACCCATCGGGAGTGCAGAAGAGAGTATATCTATTGATAATACCCCGAAGAGGAAGCGGGGTAAAAGTGCTGCTGGTCCTGCTGCAAAAAGAGCTACTCGAGCAGAGACTCGAAGTCGCGGAGGAATTACTATTCCAGGGAATTCTCCTGTGTCTAATCGAGTCAGAGATGTTGATGAAGCAGGTAGTGATCCAATAGACAATTATCCTACTGTTCCATTAACAAAAAGAATAGGAAGGAAAGTAATAGTTTCAAAAACTAAATCCGTGATTTGTCTGGATGCAGAGGGTCCTACTGATCGTGCTGTGCGATTGGCTTCAGAAAAACAAGCTGTATTTGATTTTTCTGTAAAGACAGAACCTGTTGAAGAAGAGATTCCTGAACCTGCTGGGTCTTCCATGCCTTCTGATATAGGCTCAGTTCCACAAATGGCCGATGATGCGCAGGAAATTAGTCAGCCTGCGGTAGAGGCCGAGCATCAGACTGAAACGGCTAATGACTTACTGATTTCGGGAGAATCAGTGAAGGAAGCCACTCCTCTCAATCCAATTGTTGAAGCTTCAGAGAGCGAACAAGTTGACTATGAACCGTCGTCTCATTCTTCTGGAGAAGAAGACATGGAGATAGACGATGAATCACCGTCTAAAACACCAATTGATGCACTGAAGACCATTGGTCAACACTCAGGGTTGACACCAGAGCCAGAGAGGCATTTAGAAATAGAAGTTCAAATTCTGAGTACTTCTGGGGCGGGAAGCAGTGAAATAAATCCAGTGTCAGAAAGTACCTTGAACAGACTAAGAGCCGGGCTGAATGATCCGAAGGAAACTGAATATGAACCAGCTCCAGGTAATATTTTATTCATCAAAATTTTGTCTTGTCTCGACTTTATTGTCGTTTAATTTTGATCATGCTTCTTTTATTCCAACAGCTGTAGGAACTGCACCGGCTATGAGTTCTACTCAAGCCCCACTTGTTCAAACTGATATGGGTGAGGGGAGTTCACATCTGCCGAGTTCTCCAAAAGCACTAACTTCAGCTCCAAGAATAGAGGCTCCTCCTGCTCCTTCCCCTACTATTGCAGCGACTCTCGGTTTTGATACAGGGATAGCAAAGATCATGGGGATGTATTCAGATATTATTTATTCGTATCTGGATACATTCTCAAGACAACTTATGAAGGATGAGACTATGCCCTTTTCGAGTCTTCGAGAAGCGACTAGTTTTCCACTTTCAGCTTTGAGACAGACTGGTTATGGGACTCAATGTGTCTTTTTTGAACATCTCCTGAGTGAATTAGAAGCAAACATCCATAAATATTGGGAGATAAAAAAGGAGGATATTAATTCCCTGACTGCAGTTGAGATTGCTCAATTAGAGAATGAAGCTCAAGCTCAGCACATTGCTCTGACAGAATTCCTCGCTCAATCTTCCAAAGAGCTAATGGCGAAAGACGAAGAAATAATAAGTACTCGTCAGAATATGGAGTGCCTAGAGAAAGATGAAGCGTCAAAAGCTGAAGAGCTTAGAAAGTTGAGGGAAGAGCTAGCTCGTATTCAGGAGCAAATTGCCTCTGTGGAAAAAGAACAATCAGAGATTGCTACTGATCGTAGATCTGCAACTGAACGCTGTCAAGTTTTACAGCAGGAGCGAGAATTGATGCAAACCAATCAGATTGAAGAGACCAATCGCCGTAGCTCTATTATTGTAGAATATGACCAACGGATGATTGGAGCAGAAACAGCAGAGCGAATCAAGAAAGCTCATGATGAAAAGATAAATAATGTAATCGTTCGTATTCAGGAGATCATTACTCCTCCTAAATAGTTCTTTTATATTTTTTATGTACTGAATTTTTGAAATCCAATTGTAATCAATGTTTTGATTCTGATTAAAGAAATGAACATCTTGGCTTGATTTCAATTTTGTGGATAATATTTTTGTAGAAAATATGTTCAGAGGTAAATAATACATGACATATTTCAATAGAATAGAATATACAAATAAACTTTGCAACTCTATCATGATATTAAACCAAAGATTTTTAGTTTAATACTGATTAGAGAAAACAGAATTCCGATATAAAGATATCTTTAGATTCTATTTTCCATGATCTTTGGATTCGGAAATCAAAAGACGAGATATCATTTTCATAGAATAGAAAATATGATACATACTGAGATAGAAAATTCAGAGGTAATATGGACATGATTTTCTATACAAGATCTTTATTAAAACCACTGGGGATCTAATAAAATAAAATATCAAATTCTCTGGAAAGATGATACATGGTAGAATATCAGTTTCCTCTGGGGATAACGATATCGAAATAACTTTTGTAGAGAAGAATTTTATATTTGCTGGGGAATGATGAAAATATTGTACATAATATTTCTTTAAGAATTTGCCATTGATAGGCATCATCATGACTTTCCCATCCATAGAAGCAAGTTGATATGCTCCGTTAGAGAAGACTTTGTTTACTACGAATGGGCCTTCCCATTTCGCATCAAATTTGCCTTTGCTCATATGTGTCATGGTCATAGGACGTCTGACAGTAAGGACCAGTTCACCCTTCTGATATGCTCTGACTTTGACTTTTCGATTAAAAGCTTTTGAGATTCGGGCCTGATAAAGCTCGATATTTTGTTGAGCATATAATCGTTTTTCATCTAGAGCTTCCAATTCTTGAAGTCGAAGACGATCATTGTTTTCTGTTGTAAGTTCATTGGAGATTGTAATTCTCAGAGAAGGAATCTGGATCTCGAGGGGAAGAACAGCTTCACACCCATATACCAAAGAAAAAGGCGTACATCCGGTCGCATTGCGAACTGTGGTACGGTAGGCCCATAAACATTCACCAAGCTTCTCACTCCAGTTGCGTTTATTGGAAGAAACAAACTTTTTCAAGAGTTTGATGATTGTTTTATTGAAAGCTTCCGCCAATCCATTAGCTGCTGGATTATATGCTGTAGAAGCTAAATTATTAATCCGATGATCGTCGCAGAATCGAGTAAATTTCTGACTGACGAACTGCGGTCGATTATCATGGATAATACGCCAAGGAACACCAAATCGATAGATGACATGATGCTTGACGAAGTTGATAACACTAGAAGTTTTGACTTCAGATAACGGGATTGCTTCAGCCCATTTGGAAAAGTAATCGGTTATTGCTAGAATAAACCGATGTCCTCTTGATGATGGTGGGTTGATGGAACCAATAACGTCCATGCCCCAAGCTTCAAAGGGCCATGATGCCGCTGTTGGGTGTAAGAACTCTGACGGTTGATGGATAAAGTCTGCATGAATTTGACAGGCTTTACATTTCCGAGCATATTGAATAGCGTCAGCCACCGTCGTGGGCCAATAATAACCCATACGTCGGATACGATCTTAAAATTTAGGACCTGGTTGATGAGCTCCGCAAACACCATCATGTGCTTCACGGATTATCTGTTGTGCTTCTTCACCAGCAATGCATCGGAGGAGAAGACCGTCGTAAGACCGACGATATAATGTCTTCGTCGTATGATTATAATAGAATCTGAGAGATCGACGCCGGATAGACGCTGCTTCACTCGGATTATCAGGAAGTATATCATACAAAACAAAGTCTAGAAATGGACGTCTCCAGTCTTCAGTTATGGCTTCTGTTTCATTAGAAAAGACATATTCCATAGTAGAATCGGAAGAAGACGAGGACACTTTGTCAAACTTTAATCCAGCATCAAGGTTAAGAGAATCTTTGTCTGGTTTGTGAGGAAAAGCCAAAGCCAAATTATTCTCAACACAGAATAGTTCTCGGTTATAAACCACTATCACTTGCTAACGTCTGATTGGTATAGATAATACAGCAGCAAGATTAGCTAAAGCATCAGCTTCTGCATTATAGGCTCGTCGAACATGTTCAATAAAGAAACCTTCAAAAGATGAAGCTATAGAGAGTGCTGCTCGATGATAAGGTATCAAATCCTGATGACGAACTTCATACGTTCCTCTGATCTGATTGATGATAAGCTTAGAGTCTCCATAAACTTCTAAATATTGAATATCTAGATATTTAGCAAGTTGAAGGCCGATGAGTAATGCATTGTATTCGGCTACATTGTTTGAACATGATTGATCTAGAGAATAAGCCCTCTGAATAGTTAATCCTTCTGGGGATACAAGAACAATCCCAACTCCAGCGACAATATCGCCGTTAGGACCTATTCTAGATGCTCCATCAAAAAATAGACGCCAGGTAGGAATTTCTTCAGAAACCAGATTTGAATCCAGAACTTCATCTGGGATCTCATCATATAATTTAGAATCTTCTGGAACTGCATGAGCTGCCAGAAAATCAGCAAGAGCCTGTCCTTTAACTGACTTCTAGGAAATATAATGCATGTCGTATTGAGCTAACAAGATTCCCCAATTAGCTAGTCTGGAGTTAAGAATACCGGGTTTCTTCATCATAATCCTGATGGGATTCACTCTAGAAATAACGTGAATCGTTTGACCGATAATATAATGTCGCATTTTCTGAACAGCAAACATTAATGCTAAGCATTCTTTCTCGATTGGAGAATAACGCGGTTCAGCGCCTGTCATTATGCGACTGAGATAATAAATAGCCTGTTCATGGCCATCTTTATTTTTCTGGGCAAGTAATGCACCAAGAGAATGATCCATGGCTCGAACATATAGAAGGAATGGTATTCCCGAGACGGGAGGTACCAAAACTGGAGGGTTCATGAGATACTGTTTAATATCGTCAAATGCTTTTTGACATTCTTCGTTCCAAACGAAAGATACACCTTTCTTCAGAAGTTTGTTGAATGGTCTGCAGCGTCCTGATAAGTTGGAAATGAATCTCCTGATATAAGCGATTCTTTCTTGAAATCCTCGTAGCTCTTTTAAGGTGCGTGGAGGACGCATCTCTTGAATGGCTTTGATCTTCTCGGGATCCACGTGTATACCTTTAGCGGTAATGACGAAGCCAAGAAATTTACCACTAGAGACGCCCAGGAAGGACTTAGTAGGGTTCATTTTAAGTTGATGCTGACGCATTAAATCAAAGATAGTCTTCAAATCTTGGATATGATCCTCATTTCGTCGACTTTTGACTGCAATATCATCAACATAGCATTCGACTATTTTCCGGAGATGTTCGCAAAATATAGTGCTCATTGCTCGCTGATATGTTGCCCCTGCATTCTTGAGACGAAACGGCATCACTGTATAACAGTATGTACCGATCGGCGTTCTGAAGGAAGTGTGTTTTTTATCATCTGGAAACATTTTGATCTGGTTGTATCCCGAATACCCATCCATGAATGACATTCGTTCGAAACCACATGTGTTGTCGATCATGACATCTGTAATTGGAAGAGGAAACTCGTCTTTAGGACAAGCCGCATTGAGATCACGAAAGTCTATACAGACTCGAATCTTGCCAGTCTTTTTAAGGACAGGAATGATGTTAGCCACCCATTCAGGATGTTGTTCCTCTCGAATAAATCCAGAAGCCATAAGCTTGTTGACTTCAGCTTCAATTGCATCCATGATGTCTGGACGAAATCGTCGCTGTTGTTGTTTGACTGGTCTAGCATTTGGCATGATATTGAGTTTGTGCATTGCAATCTTTGGATCTAATCCTGGCATATCTTCGTAACTCCAGGCAAAGACATCGATATAATCATGAATAAGCTCTATCATTTCTTGTTTATCTGTTTCTGAAAGACTTTCACTGATGAATATTGGTTTAGGAGACCCTTCTTCACCAACATCAATTTGGATCAGTTTATCTTCAGTAGGAGGTTCCTTCTGCTCGAACCTGAATTCCCATTGATTATCTAATCTTTGAGCCCATTGTTCCGATTCGGGTGATATTTCAAAATCATCCTCATCTTCATCATTTTTTTGCGGGCTACCAACGGAGACCATATTGATGGATAAAATAGAGCGATGGAGATCGCCAATACTCGTGTCAGAATCCCAAGAGAGGGAATCAGAAGACTCAGATCATTCGTCTTCATCGGATTTTGAATCTTCATGGACGATGTTGATAAAGGAGGTAGGAGCAATGTAACCTAAACCACATTTTGTCCTTCCGTATTTTAATGGAGGAATTCGAACAGGCATTCTTCTTCCTTTTCCATTATTGAGACTGGTTCTAAAGTTATAACCCATATTCTTGATGATATTTTTAGATTGCTGACTGTAGCAACGCAGTTGTAACCTTCCAGTATCGTCGTTTGTGTCATCTTCTTCCAAGTTAGGAGGATTCTGGGGTCCTTTATAAAAGAAAATTGGATTTTCTCCCTTCTTTCTAGCAGGGACCACGAAGTATGATTTTTGTATGGATTCCAATGATACGTCTGTATGAAGAGTTTGAACAACCCCTATAGTTAGTGACTCTAAGCTATCTAGCAATTATAAATAACTTTGTACATGATTACAGACATCAATATACTGCAAAGGAGATGCTTCATTAATATTAGATACTGTATTTACAACAGAAGGCTGAGCCTTATCAAACTTAGTCAAATTAATGACAAAAGGAGAAGAGGAAGAGTGATCAGAAGTTTTGTTTCGATTAAGATCGATAACAAAAGGCTCAGAAGAGGTGAGCTCCCTTGAAGAAGATCGTGGATAAGTAGTACGTCTACTGACTGGAATGACTAGAGTATCTGGTCTAGCCTGAGAAGGTGGAGGGGAGTGGTACGTCCACTGACAGGAATTATCAGTGAACTTTGTGGAGCTTGGGAAGACAACACAGTAGTACGTCCACTGACAGGAATTATCAGTGAGCCTTGTGGAGCCTGGGCAGGTGATGAAGTAGTACGTCCACTGACAGGAATTATCAGTGAGCCTTCTTCAGATGATTTAACAGACTGCGGAGGAGTGATACGCCCTTTTACAGGAATAACAAAAGTGCCAACTTTTGCTATCTCATCATCATTATCCATAGCTTGTAAGACTTTTGAGTATTCATCTTTGTACATGCGAGCGTCATTGAAGTAAGCTTCAACTCCTTTGAATGGATAGAGATCTGCAACCTCCTTTTGAACTTCTCCATTATCATCAACATATTTGAAGCACTGATGAAGATTCGAAGGAACGACATTATGTTCATGCAAGAATGGTCTCCCCAATAGAGCATTGTATGAGCAACCATGATTGTCAATGATGTAAAAAGTAACTTTAGTACGAAGATCGCCTATTTGAAATTTGAGGCGAATCTTGCCCAAAGGCTCACTTTTTCCTTGATTGAATCCCAAGATGGTAGTGATAGTGCTGAAAAGACTATACACAGGTATCTTCAGTGCATCTAGCATAGCTTTTGGCATAATACTAAGAGCGGATCCTGGATCAATCAGGAGACGATCAACCTTCATAGAATCAATATATCCTGTATGATATAAAGGACGGTCATGTCGATTATCCTCTAGAAGCATATCGTCCTGCGTAAAGGTAATGTTTGAAATAAATTCCAATACATTATGGCAATGAGAAACAGATTCTGTTTCCAACTTCTTGAGAAGTGTTAGGCAGGTTTCTGCTTGCAGCAGTGCTTCACTTAGAGTTTCTCGAGTCTCTTTAGAGAGGCGTAAGAGCTCGAAGATTGATAATTTAGCTGGGGTATTGGCTAGTTGAACCAATATATCAAAATTATAAGGCTTTTTAAGTCCCGTAGGAGATGACTTCTTCAATGGTTTGTCGAAACGGACTTGTTGTTTGCCTTTGTCAGCTGCTGTTGGTTTAGAAGGAACTGTCTCAACAGGAACATTTAAAGGCTCTTCAGTAGAGACTGGTGTTGGAGCTGTAACCGGAGGGACATCAGAAGTTTCTTCAGGAATTTCAGCATAATCTTTCAGATATATTTTTCCTGACCGAGTTCCAGCATGAACTTCAACTTCAGATTCTGGTTCAGGGTCTATGGAAACCATATTGCAATTCTTTATCTTGCTCTTGGTTCTTTTATGTTTGATGAGAGCTTCATTCCAGAAACCAAGGCCAACACGAGATTGATTATGCCTCATAGTGATGGCTAAAGGTGCTCGGAGTCCTCTGCCTGAGTTCAAACCAGGAGCAGTGGCTAGATCATAACCCATCTTCGCCATCAATTCACGAGATTGTGAACTGTATAGATGAAAAGCAGGCTTGTACCTATCTTCAAATTGAGGTACAGATTTTATCTCCGTAGGGAGTGAATTTTCTGCCGAGATGAAAGTAGAGGTTAGATAAAAATCGGGTGTGAAACTAGAAAGTCACATTGCATGACTTAGTCTTCCCGAGCTTCTTTTTAGATGAGGGAGTCTTCCTAGGAGAAGAGGAAGACGTCTCAAACTCCGTCATTAAATCTGGATGAATCCACATGATCTCTCCCTTCTTAGTTGTGACAGGAACAAGTCCTTCATTCTGTGCTGGTGGGATGTTCACAACTTCGAGAGTTGCTTTGGGGATAGGAACAATCCCACTTTATACCATTAAGGGAGGGAAGTCACCGAACTGCATTGAAATTACATTTGCTGTGACTGTTTTGTCTTTGGGTGTTAGTGTCACAGCTCCTGATTTAATTATCTCTTGAATCTTCCCTTTTAATACATAGCAAGATCGGATTGTATGACCCAGCATTCTATGATATGGACAATATTTTGGATGATCTGTCTTATTGGCTTCATCAGGCTTTTTAATTTCTGGCAATTGAATCTTATTACCTTTGAGCAAGCATTCAAAGATACCCTGAACATCGTCATCATCGAAAGAATATTCTTCCTTCGGTCGAAGAGGTCTCTGTTGTTGATTTGTTGGAGCTGGAGTAGCTTGGGTAGTCTTTACCTCTTGACTGCTGCTTTGGAGATTGACTTCAAGAGCTTCTTTCCCTTTGCGATTGTTGGGTCGAGTACTATTGCTAGCACTCTGATTTGATTCCTTGGGAGCCATTTGTACCCCCAGACCTTTGAAGGTCTCAGCACTGACTTCAGCAGCCTTGGCACTGACAATGAAAGAAGGCCAATCTTGGAACTGAGTGGACCCTGTCCACATGCTGATAATTGGTAAGAGATTCGACTTGCAAGTGTCGATAGTAACAGCATCGGGAGTTCCGAGAGGCATTTTGAGGGCTTCTTTTCTGAATCTTTCAATGAAGTCCTCGGTGGTTTCATTATTTTTCTGTTTAATTCTTATGAGGGCTGACATGGTCATGTCATTGAGCCCTTCATAGAACCGTTCAAGAAACATTTGCTTGAAATCGGCAAATGAGGTAATGCACCCATCAGGGAGACCTCTATACCATTCATAAGCCGTTCCTTTGAGACACCCAACAAACACCCGAGTAAGGAGGGCGTCACTTGGTTGTAGTTGATCGGTCATTACCTCAAAGTGATTAATGAACTGACTTGGGGAGGTTGTCCCATCAAAGAAAGAGATAGTCGGAGGCTTGTATTTAGGAGGATATGATACTTGCTTCCATTCTATCGGGTAAGGTTGCTTGATACCTAACCTTTGTAAGCCATCATTCTGTTTAAATGCCTCAAATTGAGTTCGGAGATTCCTTAACTCTTCAGTAACAATTCCGGAGGATTGTGGAGTTGTAACTTGTTGAGTATAATTGGGAGGAGGGACTGCAGCATATGTACCACCCCCAGCTCCAGACTGACTTGGAGTGGGTTGTACATGAACATTAGATTGTACCCCCGGAATAGTAGAGGGTTCCGGGTTTGGAACAACAGGAGTATTTAATACAACTGGAGGAGCTGTCTGTTGGACTTGCTGAGTTTGATGCTGAGCTTGCATAAGAGTGTGCATAGCATTCAATGTATCTGCCATAGCTCGCAACTGTTGTTCTAAGGAAGAAATCCTTTGTTCATGAGCTTCGGTGCTAGTTGATGGTTCATGATTACCCTCTACCATGTAAGTAGTAATCATTCGAGGAATAGATGATGAAACAGTCTGTTCTGAATCATCACTGTGTGAATCGGTATCTTTCTCGGGGCTATTTATGGGAGTCAATACTGGAAAGTTGGATTCTCCAAGGAAGTCCTCTGTGATCTCCGGATTACCACTTGGATGAGAAGAAGAAGAGATCCTGGCCAAGGCTCCGGTCCTGGATCGGGTGCCGAGATAAACACCATCTTCAGAGTCTGATATAGCATCAGACCGTATGCTACCTCCAATATTTCTGGAGGTCATATTGACAGAAGCATAAAGAGGTTCATCTTCATCCAATATTGGTTCATATTGAATCCGTTCGAAAACAGATCGCCTTTTTGGTGAACAACAACACTGAATCACAACTCGAGGTTGGAAGTTGCAACCATGCTTTTCATGGCAAATATGAGCAATATCATAGTCTGATGGAGTGTCAATTCTCCGTTTATTTTACAAATACTCCCGGAGATCTGTAGGAACAGATTGGGAAGTACTTGAAGATAGTTTCTGTGTAGAAACTTGTCTTTTGTTCTTCTGTCTTCTCAGTTCTTGAGTGTATAAAGAATGATTAATTTGAGCCACATAGTTCTTGGTATATTCTGCATCAGGGTCTAATATACTTGTCTCAGTAGAACCGAGATGATTCTGATTAAGCTTGTTACGAAGATCCGTAGGAGATCTGACTTTGGTATCAGTCTTGGATACTTGTAATTTGCCTTTCTCAGATCGAAAAATTTTGAGAGAAGGAAGATGAGTATTATTCCGACTGGGAGTCGGTAATAATCCATCTTTGGAGGAATTAGCCAAAAGGCATTTTTCTTTGTTTGATCTAGTAAGAGTACTAGTCAAATTAACTCCAGAGGTAAAGACCTTAGGAGTAGAGGAGTTGACTAAAGAGTCTTTCTCCTTGGTTGGCACAAGATGTGCAAGTTGAGGGGGAATCATTTGTATGTTCAGTGGAAGAGAACCCCCAGCTTGATTTTGAGAAACAGTCAAAGGACTGTATCTGTTAGCATACGCTGACTTCAGTTTGGACTTCTGGTCATACGCTGCCTTTTTATTAGCATACGTTGGCTTTGGCTTAGCGTACGCTGCCTGATGTTGGCTTTTGTACGCTGCCTTTGCCGTACGCTGCCCTTTGAATGCCATACGCACAGAGTCATCAATGGCTAAAGAGCCGACTGCTGTCGTAAGAGCAGAGGGAGAAGGGACTTTGACATGTCCAGAGATGGTTTTCCTTGTACACGCTGACTTGGTTAAAGAACCAACTTTGTCAGCGTGACTAGGAGAAGCCACTGTTGCCATGTTCAGAGAAGCCGAAGTGTGCTTCGTGGAAGTTGAAGACGTGTTCTTGTCAGCGTGAGAAGTGACAGAAGCGTCTCGGGCTGTTGAAGAAGACTTAGGGACATAGACAGAGCGTCCCTTCTTCTTGGCAGCAGGAAGAGCGGAGGAAGTAGTTCGGCCCTCCTTCGCCTTGAGCATTTCTTCATAAGCAGATTGGTCGAATTGTACAACCATCGTCTTCTTCGTTAAGCCGATCTACGAAGTATCGCATTGAGTTGTTGCTATCTCGTTGAAGGAGACAGCTTTCCCCAGCAGAGTCACCAATTTGTTTTCCATAAATAAATTCACTTTATTTATTTTGTATCTGAGAAAATTACAACTGTAGGAATCTAATCTAGAAGACGATTACTTTATCCCTTGGACGATGCGATGAAGAAAACTCGAACTTCGAAGAACTTGGACAGCAACTGGGCAATCTCTCTGTTCTCTCTGAAATTGACTGTAGTCCCTGATGAAGATGAAGAAACTCTCTTTTATAGAGTTCAGGATAACTGTCCTTAAGCATACGCTCAGGTAGTTACTTGACGTGTGCATAACTGCAGGGATGCGTGGCAAATTCTGATGGAGACACATTAGCGTGCGGTTGAAAGTAGTGGAGCATATTCAGGAGAGATTGATGGCATGAATGCCACGTTGCATAACTTCTGAAGAAGTGGATAACTGAGTGCAGGACACGTGAGAACGTGTGTTAACTGCACGTTGAAAATCATTCTGGACACAACTGCTGTGATACGCTGCCTTAGAAGAAGAGTCATACGCTAGCTTTTGAAGGCACATGTCTTGCATACGCTGACTTGGACAGCGTAGAACCATATAAAGCTGATACGCTCACATTATTGACAGGGAGTCGTATGGAAACTATACGCTCACTTGACAAGGAGTCGTATGGAATCCATACGCTCATTTGGTTGGCAAGGAGTCGTATGGAATCCATACGCTCACTTGGTTGGCAAGAAGTCGTATGGAATCCATACGCTCACTTGGTTGGCAAGGAGTCGTATAGAATCCATACGACTTTGAAAACACGTGGCATGTTTGAATAAGTAGACACGTGGCCATCATCAATCTTCTTTGATACGCCATATCTTCCAATAACTGACAAAATCTTCTCGAGCGTCGTGACTGCGGATATGATGGCTGACAGACTGTCAAAACTGACAGTAATGATGGCTTTTACATTTATGAGAGATGCTGAGCTGTCCTCGTAAAAGACAAAACCGACTCTTCGAAAACCTATACGACGGCTAGTCTTCATTGGACAGCTGTCTTTGCACGAAAGACGAAGTGTCAGATTCATCCTTTATTAAATACATGCTGTGCTGTCATCTCAGAAAATAATAAAATATTTACTGAGCGTACGGCCTTTGGATGAGCGTATGGCTATGGCTGAGCGTATAGCCTCGAGCATATGGCTTTGACTGAGCGTATGACTTTGACTGAGTGTATAGCCTAGAGCGTATGGCTTTGACTGAGTCTCATGTCAGCGTGTCATAATTTTCACACCCTACAGCCCGTAGTAGCCTATTCGGTGAAGACGGTCTTGTAATTTGGGGCCAGGCTGATGGGCCCCGCAGATACCGCCGTGAGCTTCGCGTACGGCTTCTTTGGCTTCTGCGTCTGACAGGCATCGATGCAATAACCCGTCGTAGGATCGTCGATACCGCATTTTTGTCTCTGGATCATAAAAGAATATGAGAGAACGCCTTCTGATGGAAGTGGCCTCCTTTGGGTTCTCGGGCAGGATGTCGTAGACCACGAAATCTATGAATGGTTGTCTCCAGTCTGGTGCTTCGTCGATCGCCTGAGCGGAATAACTCGCCACTGTAGGTCCTAAAAAAATCAAGTTGCACACATCAACAAAGTTAGAAAATCAAGAAATACAACTTTCAGATGAATTGTGCAGACATCAGATTGCGCATCCTTCAGATTGTGCACGATAGATTGCGCACATTTCCAAGTGCGCAGGCTAACGTGGCAAATCACCATCATTACCTGACCCAAATCAAATCTTCTGACAGCTGACAGTGCGGAGAACGAGGCGACCGTTCGTTTAATCGTACAGCACGGCGCTCGAGGACAGTTGGCAGCACAATCTATGTCGGCGCAATCCATGTCGGCGTAATCCATGCCGGCGCAATCCATTCCTGCGCAGTCCAAGTCTGCGCAATTCAAAACCAGCACAATTCAGTGTACGCGTTCTATCGACACAAATGACAAAATACACGTGGCACTCATGCCATCAATTGCCTATTTCGTGGCAACTGTCTATGCACAATCATGTACAATTCAATCAAAAGTTGCCATGTGTCCAAGACAGGTGAACCACGATCCAACAACTGCCTGCGCAGTCCACTGTTGCGCAATCCAATTGCTGCGCAAACAATCCTGCGCAGTCCAGAATAACTGAAAGTTAGTTATTTCTCAGAACTCTATAAATAGAGTTTCAAGTCTCCATTCAAGGTGATCAATAATCAGAAATCAGAGATTAGATTATCAGACTTCAAAGTTCAGAGAGTTCAGGAGTTCTTGTCCAAGTGCTGCTGCATTCTTCCGAGGCTTTTGCCTTCAATCTCCGAGGCTTTTTGCCTTCAGTTCCAGAGTTGTTTTCAACTTCAGAGGCTTCGTCTTCAAAGTTCACATTGTCCAAGGGATAAAGCAATCGTCATCTAGATTGGATTCCTAAAGTTGTACCATTTCCAGAATTTAAATTATAATCTTTTTACAAAGTTTGTATCAATAAAGTTCTTCAACTTTTGTTTTTGCAAACAAAATGGCGACTCTGCTGGGGTCGACTTTCTCCTCTGACGAGGAAGTGACAACTCAATGTGACGTAGCGTCTATCGGGAAGACGCAGAAGACTCTAGTTGTAAAGGTCAACCAGACAGCCTATGAAGCCATGATTAATTCCAAAACCACTCCTCGCAATGCGACCATTTCTGCCGCGAGCAAAGTGCGCACAGTGTGGGTCTCCAAGACTGTTGTGCAGTCCATTAACTCTGCCAGCAAGACTGCTGCACAGTCTGCCAAGAAGCCTGCTGCACAATCTGTTGCACAGTCTACAGTTGCTGCTACTAAGACTGTTGCACAATCTGTCTCTGCTGCTGCTGCACAATCTGCTGTTGCCAGTATACAGAGTACTTCATATGCTGCCTTGGCTAAGTGCAAGACTCCTATGCCCCTGGCGCAATTGGCTGCCAATCTGTCTGCGCAGTCCAATGCTCTAACATCCAGAGTCCACCCTAAGCACTCTGTAGCAAGAACTCCTGATACGGAAACCAAAGTTTCTGTGACTAAAACCAGTGTGCCATCCTTTCATGCGCAAACTGATCCTGCACAATCCAAGAGTGACAGCCTTTTGGCTAAACTCTCTTCTTCTCATAACAAGGAAAAAGGCTCTGCTCCTCTTCCCAAATACACTGTTGCTCCTGTGCAATCTACCGGGGGTAGTCCTTTGGCTATTCCTCTTCCTCTTCCTCTTCCTCTTTAAAACAAAGAAAAAGGCCCGTTGGTCTTTTCTCAAACTTTCTTATCCCATGACTTGGAAGACAATAGAGGGAAACACTCTTTAGCTAACCCTTCTCCACAAAACAAAGGAAAAGGCCCTTTGGTCTTTTCTCAATCTTCTTCAGTTTTTACTGAAGAAGATCAATCTGAACGTGCTTTGGCACCAATCAGTACTAGAACTCTTTCAAACAAGGATGTTTCTTTCTTTTATGATAAGAGGACTTGTACTGACCAAAGAGGTATTCTGCCTACCCCGGTAGCAGAATTACAAGATCTCCCAACTCTCAAGATTTCCCGTTCCAGGCAGGAAAAACTGCTGGTGTCTCAGACAGAAACCCCTGGGGGTGAATTTGCTGATCTTAGAACTTATCTCAACAGACCCACTTCGGTGAAACGCAAACAGCCAATGCCGAAGACCAAACACCATCAAAAACAAACTTCCAGGGCCAAAAATCCTGACACTTATGCCAATGAAGTGAGCACTTCCTTGTATACTCAAGGGACTAAACATTTGAAGAATCGGAATCATGTTCCGAACATTATCAAAGAACAGATCCCTCAGAGTTTTTCTCGTCATACTGTTGTTCTCGATCTCCGTGAACATCTCAGACAAAAACGAGACAATATTTCAACACCTTCAGTTCAACCATCTGATCATCATTGCAACCACAAAGTTATCATCCAATGTTGTTGTCAAACAACAAAACGATCTGTCTTCGATCGTCTGACTTTTACTAAATCTGAACCTATGTCAGAAGAAGATGAAATCTTGTATGCTTCTATCAACATGACTTCCCGAGACACTGGGGGTAGACGGTGCTCTAAGCATGGCAAACCTCGTAAACCAAGTCAACGGTATTTAGAATTGCTCCAAGAATCTTCTGAGGGAGTATTTCGACATACCCGTTCTCGAAGCCGAGACACAATCGGTCAAAGTAATCTTCTTCAAGATCCTTCGGGTTATCTTCCTGCTTCTCATTCAGGAGACGATTCTTTCTCTGACTATGATGCATACAGCGAAAGCTCTGAACGGACAGTGTCTTCCACTATACCAAGAGAAGTGACAGCTTATGTTGTCACTGATGATCCGGATGCTTCAACATCTATAAATCAAGAACAACGAATCACTGCACTTGAAGACAAGCTAAAAACCATGGCTGAAATGGTTGCTAGTATGTATTCTATCATTGTGGCACAACATGCTACACCACCGACTGTACCTATTGCTAATCCAGAGATCATAGCATCTTCAGTACCTGCCAATACTGGGCTGGGGGTAGTGTCTCCTCAAATGCCTCCTGTGCAAGTACAAGTTCAAACTACACCTAGTTAGTCAGAAGCTGGGGGTAGTGCTTACAATGCTGTTCTCCCTTCTACCACTCTAACTCAACCTGCTCCTTCTTTGTCATTCGAAGATGCCAATGAAGCTGTCAAACTCTTGCGAACACAATTCGAAGCCTTTAAAGAGAAAGACAACTTGCAAAGGTTGGGGATCAAGCAACCTTATCCAGTTGAGTTGAAAGCGGTCCCGTTCCCACCAAAATACAAGATCCCAACAATCTCTTTGTTTGATGGCAGTACTTCTCCTAGACAGTTCATCAATCATTTTGAGGTAATGACCGTTAAACTCCAGCCAAATGACGCTCTTTTTACCAGAGTGTTCGTCGGTTGTTTAGCCGACGTGGCATATGACTGGTACAGAAGTTTGCCCGATGGTTGTATCACTTCCTTCTCAGGTCTCAAACAAATCTTCCTGGAACGGTTCTATAAAGGATTCAACGACATGACTATGTCGGCTCTCAACAAAATCAAACAGAAACACAATGATACTCAAGAAGATCCTGTCTCTTCTTCTGAACCTGCTCCAGCATAACCTGCTTCCACAGAAGAGATCCCTTCTACATCCTCACCAGTTGTAGTACCTATTCCTCCTAAGCCGGTGGTTGCCGATAAAGGCAAACAACAAGTCCGCTTTGACAAGCCCCTGAAGAAATCATCTCCTACAGGACTTGAAAAGCCATATAACTTTGATATATTGGCTCAACTAGCCAATACCCCAGCTAGGTTATCAATCTTTGAGTCTTGCGCCTTTCTAAGGAGACTCGAGAAACTCTAAGTGAAGCCCTGATGCAGGCTGAAACTTGCCTAACTCTCCTCAAGAAATCGAAAGCAGAGCCAGTTTCTTGCCGTCATTGTCACAACGTATTAGAGTTGATTCCAAACATCACTTTCACTCAGGATGATATGTTGCTGGAGGATAATAGACATGATCATCCTCTTTATACAGGGTATGTCGATTCGATGAAAGTCGATCGTATCTTGAGAGATCCAGGGTCTGCACTCAGTATCATGCCAAAAACAATGCTAGACGTATTAAAGATACCAGTGCATAGTCTTTCAAGCATAATCACTACTATCTTAGGATTTAACCAAGGAAGGAGTGAACCGTTGGGTAAGATTCGCCTAAAACTCCAAATAGGCAATCTTCGCACAAAGGTGACCTTTTATATCATCGACAATCATGGTTGTTCTTACAACGCTCTTCTGGGAAGACCTTTCCTCCATGAACATAATATTGTTCCATCAACTCTTCATCAATGCTTCAAATATGTTGATGACAAAGGAGAAGTTCACAAAGAAGTTGCAGACCTTTATCCTTTCAAGGGTGTCGAAGCATATTGCAATGACGCTTGTATGTATAAAGAAGAATTTATGAAAGTGGTATTGGCCATGGATACTGAAGAAGACCAAGAAGCAGTGCCCCAAGACACTCTTATTATACCTGTTAAAGGGCGTGTTTCCCACCCTTAGTCTTCTAAACCACTGGCTATTCATTTGCCAGTCCAGAGGCAATCTACTGATGGCAATCAGGATAAAAGAGAGCTCACCTCTTCTGAGCCATTTGTTATCGACTTACGTCGTAACAAGGACAAAAAGCAGCTCACTTCTTCTGAGCCACTTGTTGTTGATTTAACTCATAACAAGGAAAAAAGGGAGCTCACCTCTTATGAGCCACTTGTTATTGACCTTCGTCGTAACAAGCCTCTTCTACGCTCTTCTTCTCTCCCTCTTGTAATCAATCTGACCAAGCCTGCTAAGGCTAAAGGTCCTACTATAAATACAGATGTACATATCAATGAAAAAGCATCTACTTTCCAGTATACTGATGTTATTTATCGTACTAAATGCTATTTGGATATGTTAGATAGCTTCAAATCATTTACCATGGGAGTTGTACAGTCTCTTCAAACAGAAGTTTCATGTGAGCATCCAAAAGACTCATATCGTATTGTTCCTGCTCGCAAGAAAGGTGAACGTCCAATACTTTTTAGTAAAAGACCGGAACAAAAATTCAGCTATACGGATGATAGCAAAATTAACGACACGGGACATCTTCAATTCCGTCGTTACAGTCAACAATCAAAAGACATTGTCCGAAAGATGGGTTACGACTTTAAAAGCGGCCTCAATTACGGTAAGGGCAGAAGGACTCCTCTCCGTACCGCTGTTCCACAAGGAAAGTCAGAAATATATTACAGCAGGTCCAAAAGAGGTCTTGGATATGCTTCTCCTCCGATGTTATCCCCAGCAGGTTCTGAATCTGATAGCGAGGAGCGTTCTAACTCTTCTGATTCCAGGTCATGGGATTCTGACACCAGCGTTGGTGAAGTCCATCGTGTGATCGTATCTTCTAATATGGTATCCGCTGAACTTCCGGAAGGATATGATGAGGACGTTGAAGAAAATCCTAAAACAGATCCTTGGGCTCAACAGATGGATAATCAGTGGGTACTCTGATTTGAACAAAGAAAACCTCCTAATGAAGATCAACTAGTTCAAGTTGATGCAGGAGAAAGCGAGTCACCTCGTCCAATCTTTATCAGCAAGAATCTTCCAGAAGCAGATAAGCAAGAGTTGATTCTTCTCATTAAAGAATATATTGACGTCTTTGCTTGGAGTTACAAAGACATGCCAGGTTTAGATCCCAAAATTGCTACTCACAAACTGAACATTCTGCCTAATGCTAAACCAGTCAAACAGCAGCAACGACGATTCAAGCCTGAAATGATAGACGCGATCGATGATGAAGTCAAGAAGCTTATCGCTTGTGGCTTTATTCGAGAAGAACAACATCCTGATTGGGTAGCTAACGTTATTCCAGTTTTAAAGAAAACCGGCAAAGTTCGAGTCTGTATCGACTTTCGGGATCTTAATGAAGCATGTCCGAAAGATGAATTTTCTCTCCCTATCACGGACGTCATGATTGACAATACCTATGGGTTCGAGTGAATATCTTTTATGGATGGATTCTCTGGATACAATCAGATAAAGATGAATCCCGAAGATGAGAAACACACATCATTCCGCACTCCTCGGGGAGTCTATTGCTACACAGTGACGCCATTTGGTCTCAAGAATGCTGGTGCAACTTACCAACGAGCCATGAGTACCATTTTCCGAGAATATCTTCGTAAAATAGTCGAATGTTACGTTGACGATATTGCTATTAAAAGTCATCTGAAAGAAGATCATATCCAAGATTTGAGAACAATCTTCAATCTCATGCGTCAACATCAGCTCAAGATGAATCCCACCAAGTCATTCTTGGGTGTCTCTAGTGGTAAGTTTCTCGGCTTCGTTATTACCTCTAAGGGTATACACGTGGATCCCAAGAAGATCAAAGCCATTCAAGAGATGCGTCCTCCATGCAACCTAAAAGAGCTACGAGGATTCCAAGGTCGACTTGCATACATCAGGAGATTCATTTCGAACTTGTCTGGATGCTGCAGACCATTCACTAAACTAATAAAGAAGGGTGTATCTTTTATTTGGACTGAAGAATGTCAACAAGCATTCGACGACATCAAACGATATCTCATGAACCTACCAGTCTTGGTGCCACCAATCTCAGGTATTCCATTCTTAATGTACGTCCGTGCTATGGATCATTCATTGGGTGCTTTACTCGCCCAAAAGAATAAAGAAGGACATGAATAAGCCATCTACTATCTCAGTCGTACTATGATTGGTGCTGAACACCGTTATAGTCTGGTTGAAAAAGAATGTCTAGCCCTTATGTTCGCAGTTCAAAAGACAAGACATTACATCATTGGTCAAACCATTCATGTCATATCCTGAGTCAATCCTCTTCGGGTACCGATGAAAAAACCTAGTACCCTCAACTCTCGGCTTGCTACATGGGCCATTCTTCTAGCCCAATATGATATGGTGTATGTTCTTCAAAAGTCTGTCAAAGGCCAAGCATTGGCAGATTTCTTGGCGGCTCATCCTGTACCAGAAACATCCAAACTTTACGATGAAATTCTAGACGAGACGTTGGAAGTCAACATGATCTCTGAAGAATTTTCGACTTGGCTTCTATTCTTTGACGGAGCATCCAGAATTGGACCCAACGGTGCTATTATAGCAGGAGTTGGAGTTGTTCTCGTTTCTCCTAACGGATTAACTATCCAAAGAGCTTACTCTCTAGACGAATCTTGTTCCAATAATGTAGCAGAGTACAATGCTCTACTTATCGGTCTTCAATTAGCCAAGCAATTGAATATTGAATATCTTGAAGTTTATGGCGACTCTAAACTGGTTGTTAACCAGGTTAGAGGAACTTATGAAGTCCGTCATCAAGATCTGGTACCTTACTTTGAAGCAACAATCAACATGGCTACATCATTCAAAGCTTTCTTTATTGAATATGTACGCCGAGCTTGCAATACTGAAGCAGATGCCTTAGCCAATCTTGCAGCAGTCTTAGCCGTTTCCATCAGAAGACAACAAGTGGTGGTTATCTCTAATCGAGAATTGTTTTGTGTCGAAAACAATCGTAACATCGAGTTCAGTAATTTTGCTGAAATTAATGTTGTCAATGAAGATTGGAGAACTTCTTTCATCGACTTCGTGGTTCACGATATACTTCCCGAAGATCCTAAGGAGGCTACAAGTATTCGACGACGATCTCCACGATTCTACTACAATCAAACCACCAAGACTCTCTATCGGCGGACTTATGATGGCCTACTTCTACGCTGTCTAGCTGGTGAGGAAGCAAAACAGGTATTACCTGAAGCTCACGACGGTGGCTGCGGAGCACATCAACCCGGTCCTAAACTACAGGATCGCATCCGACGCATGGGTTACTACTGGCCCTCTATGGTATTAGATGCCATCGAATATGCAAGAAAATGTCGAGCCTGTCAAATCCATGCAGATTTCATTCATCAACCTTCAGAATTTCTACATCCGACAGCCGTTTCCTGGCCTTTCGAAGCTTGGGGCATAGATGTCATAGGTCCTATTAATCCTCCTTTTTCTAGAGGACATCGGTTCATTCTAGCAATAACAGACTACTTCTCTAAGTGGGCTGAAGCTATACCCTTGGCTGAAGCCAAGACCAGTAGTGTCATCAACTTTGTCAAACACCATGTCATTTATCGATTTGGTGTCCTTCGGCGGATCATTCATGACAACGGACCATAATTCATTAGCCAAAAATTTACCAGATTCTATGATGATCACCGGATTGACAACGTCGCCTCGACTGCCTACAATCCTGTCGCTAATGGATTAGCTGAAGCTTTCAACAAAACTATTATCAAACTCCTCAAGAAGTTTGTATCTACTAACAAACGGAATTGGAGTGAAAATCTTGGTGAATGTCTTTGGGCCTACCGAACTACGGTCCACAACCCCACAGGTTTTACGCCTTTCTCCTTGGTATATGGCTGTAAAGCTGTTCTTCCTTTGAAACTCCAAATTCCTTCTTTAAGGATTGCCATTGCTAACGAGCTCACTACAGAGAATAATGATCTTCTTCGACTTCAAGAATTGGAGGCACTTGATGAGAAACGGTTAATGGCTCAACAACATATTGAGTTATACTAAGCTCGTATTTCTAAGACTTTCAACCGTAAAGTTAAGGTCAGAGCCTTTCAGCAAGGAGAACTTGTTCTAACAGTCAGACGTCCTATGACTATGACTCATATGAGTAAAGGCAAATTCGATGCAAAGTGGGAAGGTCCATACGTTGTAAGCAAAGTCTTCTCAAATGGAGCTTATCAACTCTCAGAACTGGATGGACGAATTGCAATGATGCCTATCAATGGCAAATTTCTTAAAAAATAATATGTGTAAATATAAATGCTTGTAAATCATTAGACAAGTTCAAGTTCATAAATAAAATTTTATTTCATCATGAATGATAGTACATGATATTAAGGAAGGTCACTATCATCCTTCTCTACATTTGGACGAGGACCACAGCCGTCCTTTTCAAAAATACGGTCGGCAAAAGAGCCGAGAACTTCCTTGCTGGAACCCACTAGGAATTTGTAAGCGGCCATCCTCATGGCTTCCTCTTCTTCGGTCCTTTCTGGTTCAAGCAGAAAGTCCAGGATGTCTCGCGGTGGCTTGGGTGCAGACGAACCTTCGCCTACTTTTGCTTCCTTTGATTGAATTGGATCGATAGGACGTTCTTCAACGCCCTCTTCAACCTTCGGGGCAAGTTCAGCCTTCTTGGTTGCATCTCCAGACGACATTTTTATGTTAGAAAAGTGGAAGTGCTCATTTCTGCTAAATTTCTGTTCTACTTATAGGCAGAGATTCTCCAAATAATGAAGCGACACATTCATCTGACGGTTCATCCGTTCATTCACATTTATCTGACGGTTTGCCCGTTCATTCACATCCACTTGACGGTTCATCCGTTCATTCATTATCAACTGATGGTTCATCCGTTCATATTCATCCGACGGTTCACCCGTTCATTCATATCCACTTGACGGTTCACCCGTTTATTAATCATTCATTCGACGGTTCGCCTGTTCATTCATATCCACTTGACGGTTTACCCGTTCATTAATCATCATCCGACGGTTTTCCCATTCATCTCACATCCACATTAGCAACTTATCGTTTCGATTAAGTTGTCATGTGAGATAATGATATTCGGTATATTCTGCCACGTCCATATTACCTCTGAGCAGATATAATGAATATAATTATTTTCTATAAAATCATCAAGAAATATATCATGTCTTACACCTCTAAATATATTTTCTATCTCTATTATTTATATCTGAACAAGATATACAATAAATAATGGAGCCACAGCAAAAATATCTTTTATTAATTAAGATATGAGACATTAAAAAAATATAAATACAAAATATTCCACTAAGATGGAGGTATTATCAGATTATCAATCTGCTGCTTTAGAGTCTGCAGCCGTTCTTCACGAGTGGACATCACCCTCCTTCTGGCCTCTTCCATCCCGGTTTCTTTATTGAAAGCAGGCATGGCCACCATTCGGCGAGTAATCTCAGTATTATGAGCTTCCACATACTCATCCCTCTCCTGAATCAAAGCATTGAATTGTTGAGTCGCTAGTTGATGATCAGCAACTTCATCTTCTAATTCCTTCTGGAGACGAGCAATCTCTGCCCTTAGCTCAGCAGCTCTCTTTTCTTTTCTCTCGGCCATCAAGGTTACTGATTCCAGCTTGGAGTTATATTCAGCAGATTTTGTAGAGAAGGCTTCCAAAAGATTCTGGAGATTGACCCTTTTAATATCAGCTGCTTGAGCTAGTTGCTCAAATTCTGCTTGCACTGGAGATTCTATGTCTCCTTGGTTGAGCTCTTTGTAGCTTTTGATGGAATTCTCTAATTCATTCAAAATATGTTCCAGGAGAGTGGCTTGAGCTTCATCACCTTGTTCTCGGATGGCTCTTATTAAGAGAGAGGTTGGACCCCTAACCATGAAAAAATCAGTGCCCTCTTTCTCCATCATTCTTTTTACTAGAGGTCCCAAAGATTCAAAAAAGCATATGGTAAAAGATTGAATCACAAGATTGTTCGTTGCTATAGCACAAGGAGTTGCAGCTACTCCTGTTGATGATGAGACCGTAGGATGTTCAATCTCTTGCGTCTGGACAGCGGGCTCTTTGAACAAAGGAGCTAAAGTGGAGCTAGTTGCCCCTCCTGGTTGTTCTTCTGCAAAAAAAAAATTATCATTTTTTGCCTGTTGTTTGCTATTGTCCAAGAAGATTAAAGATGTAAATTATCTTACCATGGTTGAACCCAGCAATGAGCCTATCATCTGCTGGGGTAGACTCTGGCCGAGCAGAAGTAGCTTCAGCCATAACAGCTTGACTACTGCCCGCTTCAGAACTACAGGATAGATGATGACTGCTACTAACAACCACCGTCGTTATAGGCACTATGTCCGTGCACGTCGGAGGTGCTAGAAAAGTCTCAAGATCTGCAGGAAATACAAATAAAGACGTTAGCTATCAATCTATTTAAGAAAAGATTGCTAATTTCATTTTATACCTTGAGGATCAGTGGCGGGAGTTTCTTCCGGAGCTTCTTCATCTAATGCTTTTTCTGGAGATACTGTTACCTCAACATCCTTTTCAGGATTTAAGGTATCAGCAGCATTTTTTGGAACCTTAACATCCTTTTCAGGATTCAAGGTACCATCAACAGCATTAGGAGATATATGCTCTTCATCATCTCTTTCGAGATCTTGTATATATTTATCAATATTCTCAGACGAAGAGCTCTCTTCATCTTCATCTTCTTCTGGTGCATTCCCGCTGGTATTTGCAGTTTGGTCACAATAGTCATCCAGCGGGCTGTAACTGCAATCTTCTAAAGCCGCAATCACTTCGCGATCTTCCTCTTCGCGAAGGGTTCTAGGAGTAGGCGGAAGTTGAATCATCTCCGCAGCAGGTAGAAGAGAGTGTACAACATTTTGCTCTTCTTCTGCAATACTTCCTCTGGGCTCTTCGGCCTCAGTTCTTGGATCAAGATCTTTCCTCTGCTCAATCTCTTCTCCATGTTCTGGACTAGGAGTTTTATTCCTAGGCTCTGAAACAGGAGTGGGAGATGGCAAAGTTAATCCAACTGCAGCATCCACTATCATTGCAGACAAGGCTCGATTTCTTCTTTGGGCCAGTTTCTTTCTTTTCAGGGGCCTCTCAGGGCTCTTTATATTTACAGTCTCGACTTGTCTTTGGACAGAAGTCGGTATAGTGGCTTCTTCTTGCTGGTTTGTCTCGGCCAGCTGCCGAGATTGAGATCTAGTTGTAATCTTTTCAGAAGAATGATCTAAGATCAATTTCTTCTTTGCTACTGGAGCAGGAGGCTCTTCTCTTCTCCTCATTTTTGCTGGAGATTTGCCCACCTTCAAAGAGACACGTAGTGGTGCGTTAACTTCTTGAGGGAACATAATATCCCTTGAAGCTTCCAAAGGTGCATCTTCTGGCTCATGTACTTCGTCATTTCCTATGAGTGACATGACGACTCCTTCCCTCTTCAATCTTGTTGAAGATGCGAAGCTATCCGTGAGGTTGAAATTCTCAGCAAAGGTGTTTGAAGATGTATAAAAAACTGAGTATGTAAACAGCATCCGAGGGCCATGATTGCTGTTTACAGGCATCGAGAACGTCGCTTTCGTATCTCGAGCATTATAATAAGCCCATGCTCGGGCCCCATCTATCAAATAACCCATTCCCTGGAGACATATGATAGCATTCCCCACATGGAATTGGTCGTACCCGAACTGCCGGACAAATCGACTGGGTAGATATGGCTCTAGATAACATTCATCTTCAAACCGGTACACCAAATGGGATGGTCGAATTATTTTTAACCACTCAAAAGCTGCACGGCTCAGAGGATGCATCTGCGAGTCAATCATATTTGTCCGCATTTGTTCGTAACCAGCAGGAGGATGGGTGCAATAAAAGTTCCATCCTTTACTCAAGTTTAGAGCATATCTACAATCTCTCAGAGCAGTAAATTTCTACTTACCATTGGAGTATCTCCGTAAAAAACTACCGTCGACCGGTCCCATGTCGGGATCCATTAAAGTGGGATGGTGAAGGAGCAACCACCCAAATAGATATGTATATGGCAATTCCAATCGTGGAAATTATTTTTCACCCTTGGACTTCAGCATCAGATCGACGTATATACGAAGACCAGCATTTAGCTTACAAGTCATTGCTGACAGAAGATCCATCTTATAGCCGAAGACTAATCTAACGGCAGCAAAAAGAACACCGCAATGGAAGCGGTCTACAGTACTGGATCCCGAGACTACAAACCGACGGAGCCAATGTGTCAGAAATCCTGCTAATTGGGCTTCTTTTGACATCGGTCTATATCCTACTCTCAGATAACTTTCGAGAGTATCTCCTTTCTTCAAAGGAGGACATTGATAATCATCCTTCATCTCTTTATCAAACTCACCACTTTCTTCCATCAACTTCATCACTTCTGTGTTGCTCAATGGCTTAAAAAAATCAGGATAACATCTGTCATGTTCCTTGGTCTTTGGTTCTTGAATGTGGTTAAGGAACAGATAAGGTAGCCATTTCGAGGAATAGCAAGTGTTTGATGTGGCACTTTTATAGAACAGGGAACAAATTTTATAATGGCATAGCAGTTCCTCGAAGACTGCTACCATTTCTGTATTCTCTCTCCGGAGTCTGTCCAACTCATCATTGGTTGGAACAAATTCTTCGTATGGGGCATCTCCCATTGGCAAGTAAGAGATGTACTTCATCTCATGGAGTGCAAACCCGATTTCTCCGTCGGGAGTCATGAAGGTCCCTGTTATGTACTTATACCTCTCTGCTAAAGCCTAGAACAGGTGCGGGTTCGGAGCAAAACCATAGACAGTGGCATGTACTGCTTGGTACAAGTTGATTTGCTGCAGTTCGCTTTTAAACTTGGTCAGAATCCAATTTGCTATGCAGCTCCATTTTTTAAAATCTGGATTCACCAATCCAGTTAGTCTGATGTCTTGCTCAAGATATCTTCCTTCGACTTTCGCAAACTTATTTGCGAAAATTGGGGTTCTGACGGGTATTAACAAAGAAGAATTCTCCGGCGGAATGCAACCGGGTTTCAGACCTCTCAACAAAACACTGTACCGCTCTAAGGAACTGTAAAACATATCCTTCTTACTGGGCCCCTTCTTCACAAAAATTCTTCCTGGACGGGCATCTTGGAACGGTGTAAGGTTCCATTCCATCTTCCTCGGATAGCTCGCATGAGAATACCGGGATAAGGGGAGGCAGCGTAGAACATTTGGTATCGAGAATGATCTATCCGTCTGATGGACAATCCTTTCTTCCATCCTTGGTCTTGGTTGAGAACTTTTCTCAAAAGCTTTACCGAATAGGAATAAAGGTTTCTTGTGTATGACAACATCTGCCATTTCTAGAGGTTGTCCGTTCATCAAATATTGTAGTGTTTAATTATCTTGGGATATCAAAATGGCCTGACGGAAAGTCGGCAGATCATATTGTGGATAGTGCACATGTGACAAGTCCTCTTTATATTCTGATTCCGAAAGGGTCCCTACGAAGTTCTCGTATTCTGGGTCTTCTCTAGTATTAACTGCAACAGACAGAGAAAACAAAAATTTTCAGTATAAGTCAAAATCAAAGATTCAGGTTGCACAATATCAGATTGCGCAAATAATCAGATTGCGCAAACAAACAGACATCAGTTTGCACTGACAAATCTCGCACAAATCAGCAAATTGTGCTGACTTTTGTCAGCACAGTTCAACCGATTGTACAGATAGTCGTCCTTCATAAAAATGAAGGAATGAACTGATTTGTGCAACCAAAACCCTAAAAAGGGTGGCGCGGTATGATCCTATCTCTAAAAAGAGATGGATTTCGAAAGGAACAGTGAAATCAAAACTTTAAAAAGAGTTTTTGATTAAGTTAACTATCTATCATTGCTGGATGTGCAGTTTTATGGCGAGAAGCTCGGCGCGCAGCCCTAGTCGATGATTCGACGGGGGCTTTGTCCTTAGCGGCGGCAGAGGATCGTCGGGGAGCCATTGAAATCGTCGAAGAAGAAAGAAAGGAAGAACTCAGAAGTTTTTCTCTCAAGTGCACGAAGAAAGCAAGTAAAGAATACTTTGAAGGAATTGAACAGCTATTTATAGCTTTTCAAAATCGAAACGGCCGCCTTAGATTGCGCCTAAAAATGGGCTAAATCCTCAGATTGCGCAGACAGCTCACTACGAGCACAAATTGATTTCAAATTCAAAATTTCAAAGTATTTCAAAATTTTGAATAAATTCAACTTTCGAAAACTTTGAAGGGGGTCTTGTAGGTCCTAAAAAATCAAGTTGCACACATCAACAAAGTCAGAAAATCAAGAAATATAACTTTCAGATGAATTGCGCAGACATCAGATTGCGCATCCTTCAGATTGCGCACGATAGATTGCACATATTTCCAAGTGCGCAGGATGATGTGGCAAATCACCATCATTACCTGACATAAATCAAATCTTCTGACAGCTGACAGCACGGAGAACGAGGCGACCGTTCGTTTAATCGTACAGCACGGCGCTCGAGGACAGTTGGCAGCGCAATCCATGTCGGCGCAATCCATTCCTGCGCAGTCCAAGTCTGCGCAATTCAAAACCAGCGTAATTCAGTGTACGCGTTCTATCGACACAAATGACAAAATACACGTGGCATTCATGCCATCAATTGCTCATTTCGTGGCAACTGTCTATGCACAATCATGCGCAATTCAATCAAAAGTTGCCATGTGTCCAAGACAGGTGAACCACGATCCAACAACTGCCTGCGCAGTCTACTGTTGCGCAATCCAATTGCTGCACAAACCATCCTGCGCAGTCCAAAATAACTGAAAGTTAGTTATTTCTCAGAACTCTATAAATAGAGTTTCATGTCTCCATTCAAGGTGATCAATAATCAGAAATCAGAGATTAGATTATCAGACTTCAAAGTTCAGAGAGTTCAGGAGTTCTTGCCCAAGTGCTGCTACATTCTTCCGAGGCTTTTGCCTTCAATCTTCGAGGCTTTTTGCCTTCAGTTCCAGAGTTGTTTTCAACTTCAGAGGCTTCGTCTTCAAAGTTCACATCGTCCAAGGGATAAAGCAATCGTCATCTAGATCGGATTCCTAAAGTTGTACCATTTCCAGAATTCAAATTGTAATATTTTTACAAAATTTGTATCAATAAAGTTCTTCAACTTTTGTTTTTACAAACAGCCACGACTTGAACATTGTTCTTGGGACAAACCAGTTCGTGGCCTATTACGTCAACCGAATGATGAGTATGGTTCGGCACTGCTAGGGAAGCGACAAGGCCTGCTAAAGCGTCTGCTTCGATGTTCTAGAGTCTGAGAACGTGCTCGATGAAGAATCCCTTGAATGACGAAATAATGCTGATCGCTATTTGGTGGTAGGGGATCATGTCTTCATTGCGGACTTCGTACGAACCCCGGATCTGATTGACGATTAACTGCGAATTGCTGTATGCTTCAAGATATTCTACCCCCAGCTCTCTTACAAGTTGGAGGCTAATGACCAAAGCATTGTACTCGGCCACGTTGTTAGAGCAAGGTTCCGTGAGGGAGTAAGAACGACTGATCACTAGTCCGGAAGGAGAAACCAGCACCACCCCGACTCCGACGACGATGTTGCCCTTGGGTCCAGTTCTCGACGCACCGTCGAAGAACATTCACCATATATCATTGTGAAAGGTTGTATGAGAGTCGGGAACCTCATCCGGGATTCCTTCATATATTCTGGATGACTATGAGCCTGGATGGGCTGCTAAAAAGTCTGCCAGAGCTTGACCTTTAACTGCCTTTTGCGGGACGAATATCATATGATAAGAAGACAGCAATATTGCCCATATGGCGAGGCGGGAACTGAGTGCCCCTGGTTTAGTTATGAGGACTCTGAGAGGGTTGAATCTTGAGATCACGTGTATGGTTTGTCCTGTGATATAGTGTCGTATTTTTTGAATGATGAACACCAGGACGAGGCATTCTTTTTCGACAGCGGTGTATCGGTGCTCTGGCCCAATCATCATCCGGCTGAGGAAATATATAGCTTGTTCATGGCATGCGTCATTATTTTGTGCCAGCAGAGCACCGAGAGAATGTTCCATTGCTCGTACATATAGTAAGAATGGTTTCCCAGCAACCGGAGCCACCAGGACTGGAGGGCTCGATAAATATTCTTTGAGGCTATCAAAGGCACGTTGGCATTCTTCATCCCACATGAATGAGACGCCTTTCTTCATGAGGTGGGTGAGTGGCCGATATCGTCCGGAGAGATTAGAGATGAACCTCCGGATGTAAGCTAGCCTCCCTTGAAGGCCTCTGAGTTCGCGAAGATTTTTCGGGGGACCCATCTCCATGATTGCCTTTGTCTTCTCTGGATCAACATGAATTCCCTGGGCTGTAATAATAAAGCCCAGGAATTTTCTGCTGGATACGCCCAAAAAGGATTTTGTGGGATTCATCTTCAGGTTGTGTGCTCGTATCAGGTTGAATATCGTCCTCAGATCCTGCAGAAGATCTTCTTTATAGCGACTCTTGACGACGATATCATCGACGTAGCACTCCATAGTCTTGCGTAAGTGGTCTCTGAAGATGATGCTCATGGCTCTTTGATATGTGGTGCCAGCATTCTTTAAACCAAAAGGCATGACTGTGTAACAGTAAGTGCCAATCGGTGTCCGGAATGATGTGTACTATTCGTCGTCAGGAGACATCTTGATTTGGTTGTACCCCGAGAAGCCATCCATGAATGACATACGCTCGAAGCCGCATGTGTTGTCAATCATGATGTCTGTAATAGGGAGGGGGAACTCATCTTTGGGACATGACTCATTCAGATTACGAAAGTCGATGCAAATTCAAATCTTCTCATTTTTTTTGAGGTCTGGTACTATGTTGGCGACCCAGTCAGGATGTTGTTCTTCGCGAATGAAGCCGCTGGCTATCAGTTTGTTGACTTCGGCTTCGATCGCATCCATGATGTCCGGGCGAAAGCGTCGTTGTTGCTGTTTGACCGACTTTGCATCTGGCCGAATGTTGAGCTTGTGAAGGGCAACCTCGGGGTTTAGTCCTGGCATGTCTTCATAGCTCCATGCGAACACATCAATATATTCTTTGACAAGTTCCAATAGTGATTCTCGCTCTTCGTCTGTTAGGCTTTTACTGACGAAGATTAGTTTTAGAGAAGATTCGTCGCCGAGGTTGACCTGTATAACCTCGTCTTCAGTAGGAGGTTCCTTCTGTTCGAACTGCTTTTCCCATAGTGTGTCTAGCTGTTTGGCCCACGGCTCTAACTCAAGGATTTCAGGAATGTCCTCACCTTCTTCATAAGCGTCGGCGAATGCCATATTGGCTGATAGGACTTGTCTGAATACGTCTCCGATGCTGGCATCTGAATCGGAAGTGGGTGACCCGGTTGAATGAGAATGCCAGTCGCACTCCTCATCTGAACTTTCGGGGGTCGTTGTGGGCGTGACATATCCTAGTCCACATCGTGTCTTGTTGTAGTAGTCCCGTGGTTTGCCAGCCGGGACTGGTGGCTTGAAAGGTAATCGTCGACCGATGCCATAACTTAAGCCTGGCATAGTCTCCATATCATATCCCTATTTTTGCATGAGGTATTTGGATTGGGGACTATAAAGATACAGAGGCAATCTTCCGGTGTCTGATTCAGGATCGACTTTCTCTACGATGAAGGGCTGTGGATTATCTTTTCGGCCGAAGATGATTGGATGGTCTCTTCCTTCGACTATGCGGTAAGCGTCTTCCACTGGGATAAGCTGATTTGCGGTGTAAACATTTGTCACCTGTGTGTGTAGGTGAGTGCCTATACCGTGTTCCATAGCGTACATTGTACAAAACTTATTAAGCTCGAGGTAGTTTAAAGATGGCCCTTTATTGATGAAGTAAGGTATCTTTTCTAGCGGGATTACATCATCCGCGGAAGGAACATCAGTATGGGCAGCCACATACTTGACCAGCTCTGGTTCTTCTTCGGTCACCCCCTGTATAAATGAAGACTGGGAGGACGACCTAGGCAGCTTGATCATCAAAGGTTCTGTTGGTGGACCCGAACGTGGGGTTGTTGGTAAACTAGCGACCCCCAGTTTGGTAGTTGATACCGAGCAGGGAGTAGTTGGTTCGCTAGAAGCCCCAGACTTTGCATCGGGGTGGCATTTATACTTGGGAAGACGTATCGTCATTGGCCTGTCAGAGGGGTTTAGCTTTTCCGTTTGTGGTTGGCTGACTCTTGGCAGCCTGATCGTTAGTGGCTCCGTCGTGGGTCTCGGCGATTGGCTGGACCTTGGCAGTCGGATTGTTATTTGCCCTTCTTGTGCCGAGATGCTGATTGCATCCTTACGCAGAGCGGCCGTAAGGGGTGCAAATTTGCCAGGCCTGCGAGCTTGAAGGTGGATCGTCAGAGGTTCTTCTGATCCTGAGGCCGTCTCAGTTCGAGCATGTACATCTTCATCCAGGTGCCTCCTCGACTTCTCGTATAAACAGGAGTCTGAGTAGTAGGATTCGACTCCTTTAAAGGGGTCGATGTCGGCGAATTTCGTCCTCACGAAGCCATATTTGTCAACATATTTGAAGCACTGGTGCAGCGTGGAAGGCACGATCATGTAATCGTGTATCCAAGGGCATCCCAAAAGGATGTTGTAAGAAGTGTCCGCGTCTATGACATAACAGGTCACTTTCGACTGGAGATCACCAATCTGGCACTTCAAGCGGATCTTCCCAATTGGGTAGCTCCTGCCCGAATTGAAATCGCTGATAGCGGTGCTTGTTGGCGTCGGGCGATGCATAGGAATGCGGAGATAATGTAACAGACCCTTCGGAATGATGCTTATGGAAGAGCCCGGATCAATGTGCATCCGGTCCACCTTCACGTCCCCGATGTATCCGGTATAGTATAACGGACGATCGTGGAGATTGGTCTTGATGAGCATGTCTTATGGAGTGAAGACGATGTTGGGCATTGCTCCTGTACAAGCACTATCTTGGAGATCTGTAGGCGAGCTCTCTCCTGTGAGGTTGGCCTGGGCTAGATAGGCGTCAGCATTCTGGAGTGCATCGCTCAGAGCCGTACGAACATCCTTTGAGAGTCTCAGGAGCTCGTATAATGACAATTTGGTTGGTGTATTAGCCAATTGTGCGAAGATGTCGAAGTTATAGGGCCTCTCCAACCCCTGAGGTGTGTCTTTTCGGAGGGATTTGTCAAAGCGAGTCTCCTTTGGCCTAGGCTTGTCGGTCGTCGGAGGTTGAGACGGTCCGGAGTGTCAGCAGTAACTTGCTGAGGATTTTCAATTGAGCTATCAGCCACATGTTGAGATTGTGCCCCGGACCGAGTAACGACAGCTGTGACTTCCTCAATATCTGCCGAGGTTGTGCGGCAGGATTTAACTTTTCCACTTCTCTTCTGACGAATGGAAGGTGGTGCGGGCTGCGTCACTTCAGATACTAGGTCCGGGTGGACCCACATGATCTCTTCCCGTGATGTGGTGAGGGGCACTAGACCAACAACTTGATCTCAAGGAGGTGGAAGATTAGCAATCTCTATTGTTGCCAGAGGGATGGTTACCACGCCGTCTTGAGTTTCCGTTGGAGGAAAGCTGCCAAACTGTACGGACACCATGTTGGCTGCCACGGTTACCTCTTCGAAGTCGATGGCCAGAGCTTTCGAATCAATGAGATTTTGGATGTATCCTTTCAATTGGTAGCAGTCGTGTGTAGCATGATAGACGTAGCGGTGGAAATGGCAGTACTTTGGATTCTCCATATCTGTCGGCCGAGGTTCCCATCTTGGAGGGGGAAGCTGAATTCTGTCTCCTTGTATGAGCATATCCAAGATGGGTTTGACGTGGCTGTCTTCGAAGGAGTAGGTCATTTGTGGCCAATGTTTGTCTGCCGGTCTTGACTCAAGCTTCTGGGCTGTGTCGGCCACCATAGCCTGCTTTCCCCTGTTGTCTCGATTGCTGGCGAGGCTACCCCCATTGTCGCTACTGGTATTAGGACGCTTGCCCTTGTTCTCTTCCTCCGAGATGCACAATCCCAGTTGGCGAGCCTTCTTTAGTCGTTCTTCGGCGCTAGTGACACTGATGATAAACGTCTTCCAATCCTTAAATTGACTTTTGCCCATCCAGAGACTGATTGTTGGGAGCAGTCTCTTTTGGCAAATCTCAATCAAGGAGGAATCCGGATTACCAGATGGCAACTTCATTACGGTTTGGCGAAACCGCTCAATATAGTTCCTTGTCAGCTCCTTCTCTCCTTGGACGACGTCCATGAGAGTGGACATTGTGACGTCCTGTTCTACTTCGTAGAACCTCTCCTAGATCATGTGTTTGAAGCTGGCGAAGGAGTGAATGCAGTTGTCTGGCAAGTTGAGGTACCAGTCGAAGGCGACCCCTTCTAATGCCCCGATGAATAATCGTGTGAGGATGGCATCATCGTGGGGCAGATGATCAGTGGTGACCTCGAAGTAAGTAATGTACCAACTTGCTGAGGTCTTGCCATCATAGGGATTGATGTTGAATGGTTTATATCTTGGTGGGAAGGGAATATCGCTCAAATAAATAAGTAAATCGAATTATAACATGGTCCAATACACACTTACTGAACGAGCGTACCATCCCCCCAACCAAACAAGGACAGGAGATGGTAAACTAATTCACGGTGACGTATCTTTCCATGCTATGAATCCAATATGGTATCCGGACCCCAACAAGGTTCAATACCTTCTCATCGAAGTAGTAAGCCACACCTACAACCAAACAAGGACAAGATGTGACAAACTAATCCGCGACAAGTTATTGTTCCAAGCCATGGTCAGATACAAGTACTCAAACCAAAAGTACTCGTACCTAACGGATAAGGTAGCCTACCATTCTAAGTGATATGTAGTTAAGAACAATCCTTCCTACGCATGGGCCCTGGCTGAATCAGATCGGCATAGTCCCCCCTTGGGGCACCAGGGGCCTCAGGCATGATCGTTCCACGAACGTCAGTGGCCAGCAATAATAAGGGTCGTCAACCCGCATCTCCAGTGGAGCGTACGATCACAAGGAAAAGTGTATCGAAGCCCATACGCCAAGGAATTGTCCTCCCCGCCCAATGCCTACTATGTTGTATCCACAACATTAACCTCTATAACCGCTAAGTCAAGTAGCATGCAATTCTATTAGCGGTTATTCCTATCGCACGGCTGGTACGTACTGGTGGCCAGATAATCACGCACTTTCGTGTTCTATATGCGGCACACAACTTCGTGTTATAACGTGTCAAGGCCATGAATGCAACACACAAAGGTGGTCCCTTAATTCTAAGTTTAATGTGTAGAAAAATAATACATAGCAAGAAACTGAACAGTAAATTCTAACAGGTTATGCCATATATCACAGTTTATTTTGCATAAAGAAAATAATGAACATGCATGAAATATGAGCTAAAATAATTAAACAGCAAATGACAAGGTGTCTTGCCTGGTAGGACGCCTGGTGTGCTGCGATGATCAAGGTAGCACGAACTGCAACTTCGGTACAATACTATGCAAGGTGACCTCGGGTGGTGGCACGAACAGTTCCATTGGGTCCGGAAGGGTCGAATTAGTTAGGGTTGACATAAGGTAGTACAAAATTGGGTGACAGAATGGGAATAAGGGGATCGGTTACGGACATGAGAGAAATCAAAGAATAAAATAATAAGATATTTGAAAACTAATTATAATACTTAAAACTAGTTTTTATGAGTCAAAATAATTATAGCAAAAATATTTAAATTCAAGAAAATTGTTTCATTTTGGCCAAAACTCTAAGTTTGTCAAAAATAGAATTTCTAGGAAGAAACTAAATTTTTATTTGTCCAAAAATATTTTAATTAATTATATAAAAATCTAGAAAATATTTTAGGGCTATTGAGTAGTCAAACAAAATTTTGGAATAGGTTAACTATCTATTTATTTAATAAAACAAAATAATAAAAATAATATTAATAATAATAATAATACTTATAGTAACATGCATATTAATAATGCATGTAGTTTTTATATATAAAAAATAATATACACTGTAATTAGAATGATAATAATAATAACAATAAGGATAATTATTATTATTATTAATCCAATGACCAGCAAACTAGCAAAAATATAATAATAATAATAATAATAATAATAATAATAATAATAATAATAATAATAATAGTCTTAATAACAATTTGACAAAAACAAACGAAAAGAAAAATAATTAAATAAAAATAAAATCAAATAAGAAGAGAGCTGGAGGACACTCCTCAGTACTCCACAGAGGAAGTAATGAAGTTGCTTTTTAAAAGTAAAAAAAAAGAACAATATTTAGATCGAGAGAGAGAGAGATGATGCAGAGAGAGAGTGAGAGACACGAGAACGAGAGGAGGAGGAAGAGAGCGGGATATGGGGGTTTTCCGACATTGGGCGGCGGAGGAATGGAAGGGTGAGGGAGAGTGAAGGGAAGGACGGAGGAGGAGTGCGGGCGGCAGCGTCGGGCTCGTCTGCGGCTGATCGGCGTGGCAGAGGAAGAGGAAGGCCGGCGGACGGCGCGGTGGCGGTAGCTCGGGGAGAGGACGGGGGTTCCGGCGTTCCCGCGAAGGAGCGGGGTCGGCGAGGGGTCTCGCGCGCGGAGGCGCGCACGACGGCAGACGGTGCGAGGGAGCAGGCAGAGGTCGGTCGGGACACAACAGGGGACGGGGTTCAGCGACGGTCACGGCACCGGCGGCCGGAGGCACGCCGCGACGGCGATCTGGCCGGCAGAGGTGAGTCGGAGGGCTGCCGATCGGGACAGGGGCTGAGCGCGGAGGATGGTCGCGGACAACGGTCGCGGCGCCGGAGCGCTGTGCGACAGATCGTCGGGGACAGGGGGATGTCGGCCGGGAAAGGTAAGGGTTTCTTTTCTCCTCCTCTGTGTGGTGGGTGTTGTGGTTGGCCGTGAGTCGAGGAGGGTTGACGGACTGACTGGGGTGGTGGTGACGGTGACGGGGTCTTGGCGGGGTTGGCAGGAGGTGGTGAAGGGTTGGTGGTCGATTGTGGTGGTTGGTCAGTGGTTGTGTGTATTCTGGATGGTGGCGGGGATGTGATGATGACGACGGAGATGGTGGTGGCAGCGGGTGACTGTGGTCCGGGTGGAGTTTAGAGTTAGGATTAGGGCTAGGGTTTACTGTTGCGTGTTGGTGGTATGTCCGACACAACAGAGAGGCTCGGGAGAGGTGTCCTGCGAGAGACGAAATTGTTTTGACGTCCGGGGTTGTCGGACGTAGGAAATCAATGTACTTGTACAAGGGATAAATAGTGGATGGAGTAGGGGACACGGACACGATGCACCAACTTGGGTTGTGGAGAATTTGTGGATGATAAAAATATTGGAGGAGTACCTGCCTATTTATAGGATGTGGGAATTCCCAATTGGATAGGAACTAGGAATAGTTTAAACCCAAAGTAGATAATCCGTAATTTAATTTAAATCAATTTAAACCCAAATCCAATCCAAATCCAATTAAATCTATTTAAATTCCCTTAGTTTAAAATCAAATCAATAAATCAAATTTCAATTATTAAACTATTTAAATAAATATATAAATTCAAATTAAGGTTTAAATTGTCACAAATATTTCAAAAATATATTTTCCAAAAATACTATAATAATAAATTTTGAAAATACATTATTATTTAAAATAAACAATTAAATAATTACAAAAAATATATAATTGTAAAAATAATATTTACATAGATATACTTTTCTAATTTTCCATTTTATAGAAAAAAAATGTATTTATTATTATACCTATATAAATGAAAGGCTTTTCATAATAGTCATAAACTTAAAAATAATAGCTAGAAATAATTTTTGTCTATATTACTTTGAAACTATAAAAATAATAAAAATAATATTTTTTAAAAATATGTACGCTCGCACATATTCACACTCGACGAGCAAGAAAAATAATTTCGTGCGTGACATAAAATACGAATACGCGACGTATAATACAAAATTTTAAATCGGTACCAAATTTAATATAAAAAATAGTAAAAATTTAGGGGTTTTACACGGATCAGATTACCCATGATTGCTGACGACCACTGACGTTCTGCGGAACGTTATGCTCTTACTGATGGGGCCTCTGGTGCCCCAAGGGGGGACTATGCCGATCCTATTTAGCCATGGCCCATGCGTAGGAAGGATTGTCCTTAACTACATTTTACTTAGAATGGATAGGCACCTTTATCCGTTAGGTATGAGTACTTTTGGTTTGGGTACTTGTATCTGACCGTGGCTTAGAACAATAACTTGTCGCGGATTAGTTCATCACATCTTAACCTTGTTTGGTTGTAGTTGTGATTACTACTCCGATGAGAAGGTATTGAACCTTGTTGGGGTCCGGATACCATATTGGATTCATAGCATGGAAAGATACGTCACCGTGAATTAGTTTACCATCTCCTGTCCTTGTTTGGTTGGGGGGATGGTAAGCTCGTTCAATAGGTGTGTATTAGACCATGTTATAATTCAATTGACTTATTTACTTGAGCAGTATTTATTCAGTTTATATGGCATGATATTATGTGTCTTGTTACGTCCCTCTGAGGACCTGGTTATCTCTCCAGGTGTGTGCTATTATCTTTCGCAGGTGTTCTAGCTCTAGCGGTGTTCATCGCCATTTCTTCGGGGATGATTGCACTTGGATCGTCTTCGCTTCGCTCGCCAAATTAATTTCTTTCTCATGTATTTTCCTTTACTTGTTGGTAGTGGATTTGTCTCCGCCCAACATATTGTATCAAGACAATTCTTAGTTGATTATATGATATCCTTTATTTATTTCTTTTGTGTGGATGAGATTAGTTATGGTTCTATTGCATTTTACAGCTTATGTATTCATACGAAGGATCCATATATTGGAGTGCACTTCGTACGTATACAGCTGGCATGTCTACGCTCCTAGTCCTACGTATTTTGGGACTGGGACGTTACAAAACCTCCGGATCCAACCGGTACTATAAGAATAGGTGCCGTGATCAACTTCTGCTTCAAATTCTCAAATGATGCCTGGCATTCTGTCGACCAGACGAATGGCACATCCTTCTGTGTCAAGCGGGTCATGGGTGCTGAGAGTCTTGCAAAGTATGATACAAACCTTCTGTAATACCCTGCCAATCCCAAGAAACTTTGCACATCTGCTACGGTCTTAGGTACTGGCCAACTCTCTACTGCTTCTACCTTCTTGGGATCCACTGCTACTCCGACCCCTGATATGATGTGCCCCAAGAATAAAATGTGATCCGTCCAAAACTCACACTTGCTGAGCTTGGCGTACAACTGGTTCTCTCTCAGAACTTGTAACACTTTTCTGAGGAATCTTCATGTTCTTCTTCACTAGTTGAGTATACAAGAATGTCGTCGAGGAACACAACGACAAATTGATCTAAGTACGGCATAAAGATACGGTTCATCAAATCCATAAATATTGCTGGGGCATTGGTCAAACCAAACGACATTACTAAGAATTCATAATGCCCATACTTCGACCTGAATGTTGTCTTGGGAATATCCTCTTTCCGAACACTCACTTGATGATACCCTGATGGAAGATCTATCTTGGAGAAAATTCTTGCTCTGCTCAACTGATCAAACAAGTCGTCGATCCTTGGTAGTGGGTACTTGTTCTTTACTGTTGTCGTATTGAGCTTTCTGTAGTCAATACACAATCTTGATGACCCATCCTTCTTTCCTACAAGTACCACTGGTGCTGCCCATGGTGATTCGCTAACTCGAATGAACTTCTTCTCCTTCAGTTCCTCTATGTGCTGATACACCTTAGCCTGCTCTGAATTCGCCATTTTGTAAACTCGATCTGATATCGGTTTACTTCCAGGTGCCAATTCTATACTGAACTCAATATCTCTAATGGGTGGTAGACCTGGAAGTTCTTCGAAAAATACATCTAGAAACTCTTTAACTATCTTTGGAACTTGAACTTCTTCCATTGTCGCTACTATTCCTTCTTCTTGTTGAGTTGCCACTGATCTAATTAAGGTGAACCGCTCCATGCCCGGATTATTAAAAGATACACTCCCTCTGCGACAATCTATTGTCGTATGACTGTCTTTCAGCCAGTCCATGCCTAAGATAACGTCGAAATTTCCAACAGGAAATTCTATCAACGTGGCGGGTAAGGAACGCCCGTAAACTACAACTCTACATGCTAGAATAACTCTACTAACTTCTACAAGCCCATTACCAGTGAGTATATTCAATCTCCATGGCAATGCCTCGAATTTCATTCCGAGTCGTGTCACAAATTGTGCAGATATAAATGAGTGTGATGCTCCCGAATTAAATAATGCTATGCGGGATATGAGGCGACGAGAATGATACCTGTCACAACATCTCCTGATGCCAATGCCTCTTCCAAGGACAGATTGAATGCCTATCCTCTGCTTCCTTATTGGTTCCCATGCTGCAGCCTAGACTGGTGCTGCTGCTGGCCCTTGCCTTGGTGATGCTGGGGTGGTCTATGTTGTTGCTGCAACGTCGGCGATCCCTGCTGCCGAAACAACTGAGCCTGTGACATCAACGGACGTTGTATCAACGGTCTCACCGCTACCGCTGGTCCTCCTGACCTCGAATTCATGGGACAGGTAGAAACTCGATGATCTGGACTTCCACATATCAAATATTGTCCGTTCAATGCCCGACACACATCTCTAGTATGCCCTGCCTTTCCACAATAAGTGTAGCCCATTGGGGGTTGTTGGTTCTTCCTATGTTGCTGTTGTTGCCTTGCTGGTGGTGTTGGCCCTCGCATTGCCACATCGTGAATGTGAATGCCAGGGGTTACGGTAACTCGGGGCACTGCTTTCCCTCCTCCTTCGATCTGATTGTGAGATCTCTTCTGACCTCCGGTCCTAGATGTGATCCTCTGGATTGTGATCTCTTGCCTCTGGGTTGCCGTTAATACATCATCGAAAGTCTGGTAGTTGTGCCCCTCTATCAATTGTAATAGTTCAAGATGGAATCCTTGCTAAAATCTCATAGCCTCTGGCTCTCTGTTCTTACTATCTCCGGGGCAAACGTACTCAGTCTGCAGAACTCTGCTGCATAAGCATCCACTGTCTTACCAGCCTGCTTGAGGTTGATAAACTTCTGTTGTAGCTCAAACTGTACCACAAATCTATAGTACTTCGTCTTGAATCTCGCTGTAAAATTATCCCAGGTTATAGGACGTCTGATGTCCACTTCTTCTGATTCCCACCAATCACGTGCGAGGTCCTGAAACAACAACTTCACTTGATCCACACGTTCTTCCGTCGGCACCTTAGCCGCTGTCAGAATAGCCTCGATGTCCTTAAGCCATGTATCTGCTGAAATGGCATCTTTCGTGCCCTCGAAACGGCGGGGGTTGTACTTGCAGAACCTGGTTGACGCCTCTGAATCAGTCCTCACTCCACTTTCTAAAGACGTTTGCAATCCATGGTTGAGTAATACATTCTGCTTTTGCAGCTGTGTGTGCATGTGTTGCTGGGTCAACATCTAATGTTGCTGAGTAGCCATCATCCCTCTTATGATTTTCAGAAGGGCTGGTGTGTCTACTGCTATAGGGGTAGGCAGAACTGTTGGTAGTGTTGGAACCTCCGGGTACTGCAGTTCAACTATCGGTTCCACTCTCACCTATTTTTGGATGTTCTCTTGAGGTAGTACTGGCCTTAGTTGCTGACCAACATGGTCATGTTGTTCGTGTTGCCCTTGTTGTTGATGTCCAGCTCTGACAGATGCGGACGAAGTGCCCCTAAGAAAAGGGACAAGAGAATAATCAAACGATTGGACAGGAAAGATCAATGAAGTCAAAGGATACTGGAATGTCAAGCTAGGGTCGAGAATAACGAACCATGAGATCAAGGGGAAACATGTATGATTGAGACATCCTATAAATTAAAACACCCCACATGTCTAAAATCAGACCTGCAAGGGCCACCACTAAAACCTTGTCACGCCCCAGAACCAGAATACCGGAGAGCGGGGAATGACTCAGCCAGCTATGTATTACCGGTAGAAGAATACCGTATAATACGATCAATGCTGTCTAACAGACGAGGGGGTGCATACTACATGAGAGTCTCACTAGGGTTACTCGACATCTATTGTCTCAATCATTCAATCAAGAAGCAGTAATAGAGAACATGTAAGATAAAGCAGTAAGGCGTCCCAAATGCTCAGTCAAAATGTTCTTGAGGTCTGGCTTTACAAAATATTGCCAGATGATATAACAAGGTATACATAATTGTTATCAGCTGCAGTCTGACTTAGTTACAATTATGTAAAAGTAAGTACAAGACTATCCGACTAACATGTCGGTGCCAAGTGGCAAAATGTAAAGTAAGTAGCAAACGAGCAGGGAAGCAAGAAACCCACTCGTGTCCTCCTGCGATCATTCCTCTAGTATTGACCATCTTAGAGGTAGAAATGCGCTGAGTCCTTGGGAACTGGCTCTAAATCTGGCCATGCAAAACCAGAGAAGTTAGACCTCTAATAGCAAGTACCACAAGGAAGCACGACATGAGAATTAAAACCAGTAATAAGAGTTAAGAATATGATAAATAAGTCTCCGCTTGCTACTGGGATTCATACAACATCACGACACTTCGAACCAACTTCCCAACCAAACAAGGACATAAGTTGGCCCGCCATGTCCTGACATTCTGATCATCTCAGTAGTTAACAGAATAGGTACAGTACACAAACAAATCAATTTAAACGGCAATACAACTACTACGGCTTGCTAACTGTAAGTTCCAAGTTGTACTGTAAATATGCAATAAAGGATTCCTCAGTTCTTACTATGTACAAGCAAGGCTAGTCTATCCAATAATCAATTGCGCCAATCATGAATTAGACGAGTACCAGTGGGACACCCGTCATCAGTATATATAACAGTATAAGCAGATACCACTCCCTGCCCGTGTGGCAGATTTGCAGTATCTGTGGGAACCAGCCGACACGTTGGGGCACTAATTGTCCCAAAGATGGCTGCCATGTAAGAACTCGGGAATCTATTCTCTCCATACAATCGTTATTTTATTTAGCTTAATAGTCCCTATGTTGATTGAAATCTCATGCCGTGGATCATGGTCATTCAGAATGAGTACTTCCGTACAGAGTACGATATGCACAACTCTATAACGATGTCTGTGCGGTTAGGTTGTAGGTCTTACATAGCGTAATGCAATAATCAAACCTAGCCACGAAATAATCAAGCCTTGACTGTAAGATACACATACTACTTTTGCAGAAAAATGGAAGTCAACATGTATCCATATGCCAATGTTCGGATCAGCTAGTCGATCGCAATGGTTCATGGTTCATACATGAACGTGTCTCATTCAATTCAATAAGACGACTAGCCAGTCTCTTAGTTCCAACTAGAAATGCATGATCAATAATTAGTCAAGGTAATAATCAATGTCAATTCGTGATAAGGCATGAAAGTCAACTAGCATTTAGTATGATCGAGTCTGTAACTCTCAGGGTTAAGTTTCAATCATTCTGGGTATCCGTAGACCAATCGAGACACAGGGCACATTCCACACAACAATATGTATTAAAAATATTAACATATCATGATTATAAGGGTGCCATGTACGCCAAAGAAATACGCTCAATGAAGTATGCGTAAAGGAACTTTACGCGTGAGGGAAGTTTACGCACGAAAGAATAAAGCTTATGCGTAAAGGAGTACACTCAATGAAATGTGCGTAAAACTCGTCTTACGCCAAGCCAGAGAGTATGCGTAAAGAATAGAATTACGCATGAAACTTGCATGCGTAAAGGGTCGAGTTATGCGTAAAGCTTATACGCGTAAAGGGTTAAAGTTTACGCATGAATGAATACGCGTAAAGAATAGCATTGCGCTCGTAAAGGAAGTACGCGTACAAAATAACATTATGCGTAAGCCATCGTATGCGTAAAGAATAACGTTTACGCGTGAAACATTATACGCGTAAAGAATAACATTACGCGTAAAGAAGTAGGAAATTATGTTACGCGTAAAGAGTAAAATTATGCGTAAAGGATGTACGCCAAGCCAGTGCAGACTTGCGTAATCCAGATTCATGCTGACACGAATAATCGTGGGCGTAGAGCTTGATATTACGCGGACACGTAAAACGTGGGCGTAGAGGACCTCTCGAACTCCAATTCCATGAAACCTTCAATCAAAGCCGAATAATGGGACTTCCATGGATCAAAATAGGGGTATAATACAAATCTCAACAACTTGGAATGCTCAAAATTTGGAAATAATAAAGTTTGAGAGATCAAAACCATTAAAATCCGAAAATAGCAAATTTCTAGATCTACAAAAATAAAACTTTCGAAATAGAAAATGTCAAATTCTAAACTATCTTAGAATCATGAGAGGAAGATAAATGAACCATAAAAATGGGTTCTCATGTGGAAGCAAGATGCACTTGCCTATGCTCTTGGTAGGTGGAGAGAGTTATGAGGAAGACGAAGAGTAAATAAAAAAGAGAAGTAATGAAGAGAGAGAAAAAGTTGGGCTTTAAATGGAGATGGTGGCAGGTGGTTGGTTGGGCTCATGATGAACCACAAAAATAAACCAACCCAAGCCGAACCCAAAAGCAAAACAAAAGCAGAAAATAAAATACAAAAAAATAGTTAGCAAAAATTAAAGGAATTAAATACAGAATAAATGCATGATAAATATTAAATAAATACATTCAAGCAGTATACGTATAAAAATACACATTCTGGGAGTGGGAAGTGACACACAGGTCCTGCTCCGCCGCTGCCAGGTCACTATTGAGAATGTCCTCCTGTAAAGCAATCTGTGCCTTCCGAAGTTGGTCCTCCTTGTCAGCGAGAAAGGTATGACGAGAACCTTTTACCCAGAGTTTCAAACCCGCCTTCACCCGCTTCAGCCTCTGGACCATGCAGAATTGGGGTTTTTTTAATGGGATAGCCCCAACCCGCCTGGAATACCTCCGCATAGCCCGACATATAGCTCCATTTGTTGTTGTACCTGAAAGGACGTAGCTTTTAGGAGACAACCGGCGATAGATGGATGCGAATTGGCGAATGATCACTCATGCCAGCTGGGAAGCACTCGACGACCACATTTAGGAACATGGTAAACCACTCCCGATTCTCCAAAGCACAATCGAATTGGCAAACAACTCATTGGGTAGCCTTATTATGCCAAGACCAGATGTAACCAGTACTGTCACGACCCGCTCCCAATAATCGGACACGAGTCGGACACGCCCAGCCTTTGTCGAAGGACACGACGAAGTAAGCTGTACAATTCTAAGGAAAACTCTAAGATATAAGAAATGTAAACATCACAGCTACTATACATGTCCTCAGAATCACCTCAATCCACAAGTTATTATACAATGTCATCTGGAGACAAATCCGGTAACATGAATAAAAATTATACAATCTTGAAATCCTCAATACAATACAATACATGATAAAATCCTCTAAAACAATCTAAAAAAAGTCCTGTCTATAACTCTGAGATTCTAGGTCTATCCTGAGGCACAACTCTATCCTGGCTTCGGGCTCATGAAGGAGATAGAACACCATCAAGTAAACCTGCAACGTATCCTGTCAGGAAAAGAGCAAAGTACAACCCCGACAAGAAGCTCTAAACAATATAAATTGAAGTACATAAAAAAGAATCACGATATTAACTATGATATAAGACAGGAATATGAAACTATGGTACAGGAATAACAATAAAACTATACTATCAGTGTAATCATGCATTTGAAATAACTATCAGAGTATGTGACCGCCTGGGTAAACAATGAACAGTGAACATGAACAATGAACAATGGTACGGCTTAGAGTCCCACGTGCACGATGTGGGACCTAAGCTATTAGTCAATGCCTAGCTAAATAGGATTGCTCACCTTTCTGTAGTATTTCTCCACCCCAATGTACAAGTAAGAACAATGAACTATGAACGATGAACGGTAAACAATGAACAATGAACAATGAACAGTCGTGTGTACAATGTGTCAATATGAGAACATGAAGCAAGACAGAAATACAGAGTAAAGGGATCGAGTCGGTGTACTTGCCTGAATTTGTTGTAGTCAACCAGTCTGATGTCCAAAAATCTGTGTCAAAAGAGACACAAATGATATTAAGGAAAAGTACTAAACTTTATTATTCTAATTCTATTTAATATTATTCTAAGTTCTAATTTAACTGTTCCAATCTAGCACTAAAGTGTATTGCTACTAGCTGTCTACTTATTGAGACTATAGTCTAACCAACTCACCAACTGCCTATGAACTATCAAGTCCATTCCTATTGTTCACTCTAGCCTGTTAAATATGGCCCATACCTGATGCCTAACTTCCAACCTAAATTCTTTTTAATATTTTCTAACATCCAATAATTTCCTTAAATCTAACTAATACTTCCTTGACTCATACAGACTTGGCTCAAGCAATTCTGAATTATAACACAACCCTTATGCCCTCTTAATGATCCTCTACCTATCCTGGATTGTGAGGCCCACTCATCGTTCATGTTTACTAAGCCCAAAACCTAGCCAAATTAACTGAGAACTTAAGCTAGCCATTAGGTCCTAACTTCCATCCATGCCATTTGAACCCAACAATGAGGACATTTCTCTCCAAGACTAATGCAAATCCAAAATTCTGTAATCTTCTCCAACTCCATATAATATATATGTATAGAACCTATCAGTCACAGAGATTTAGTTTCATCTATTCATCATTTCTCAGTCACATTGCAAGTTCTCATACTTTCTAAGAACTGGACATGGCACAAAATTTAATATCACATTTCCTACACTCAAACCATATGCTACTGATTCACACCATACATAAAGAATTGAGGGAACAAGAAATTCCTTGTCAGCTGAGGGGACATAGCACCCCAATACTTGAACTGACATTCTAATCAATTATCAGTTTGGCATATCAACAATCTATCCAATAACTAACCTACAGTGCTTACACCTTCAAAATTGTACATAGCAGTTGTAATCCTAAAGAAGACACAGCTCCAACATTTGAACAACTTCCTTTCACAAGTTTATGCATATCAGTTTCCTAACTATGGCCAAATTAACCTAGTAATGTGCCTACCAAATCACTTTGCTCATTCCAAATACCAATCCTATATAAATCTAAGTACCATCCCATATGAGTTTAACTATCAGTCCAAATACACAACCCTACCAAATCACTTTGCTCATTCCAAATACCAATCCTATATGTATTGAATACCAATCCTTGATAATTAAACATATAGGCACATAATAAGTTAAATTATCAGGAATTGAACACTCAGTCTTAGTATACAGTTCAGTCCCTCAATTCCAGTCATGGCAGCCTTGTCCATTGTCCTGAACCCAATCACCCCTCAAGAATTTCATTCTACCATTCCTAACAGGGACCTAAAAGAACCTTATTTTCAATGAAGGTCAGCCATGTAAAACTTCTCAAGTTAAATGTTCTACAGTTCAATATTATATAAGGTAAGGAAAGGAATTGGATTTACTGGATCAGAAACAACCTAAACACAGGTTAGATAACTAAGACATACTCAAAGCATTTCAATTCAGGAATGCAGAAACAGTTTCCTAAGAAGTTTAAACAAGAATCATCACAACATTTAATGTTTGAACTAAAATGAATGGAACATGATACGAGTGAATTTTAGATAGCTCATATCCTCCTAGTATTCACAAGAAACTAATCAATAGGTTCAACAAGCTACTGCACTCAGTTCTACATTCACTACAACCTAACCAAGCTCAATCTAAAATAGTGTTTTCGAGCAAACCAATACTCAAGCCTCTCCATATAATGGCTGATGTACATCCCAATTTTCTGAGTGTACATAGGGGATTTCATCCTATAGAAAATCAGGACAGTACACTTCCCTTACATTGGTTTAGAACCTCATAAACTCATGCATAAATTATACACATTAGTCTTAACATCCTTCCTAGTTCCAATTAGGAACCTGCCATCTTCTTCTTAGTCATTAATGAATACCCAAATCTCAGTTAAAATAGTTGAACACCCAAGCTTCCAATTTCAATCCATAAATGCAAAAACAGGTTAAGAAGTTCAATAGGAATCATCATATCATTTAACATTTGAATTAAAGAAGAAAATGGGACATGATAAGAGGTGGAATAGATAACTGATAACCTCCACTCTATAAAATCGATTGTTCCCCCTCAAAGTCCTAATTGATACCACAGTTTTATAGTTAACATATACTCCATCAAAGTATAATTGATTCAGAAAATCAACGAACTCAAACCACTGATACGCTCTGATACATACTGGTACACCTAACAGATAATGAAATTAGGGACAAACGAGTACCTGCAGAGGTTGAAAGTATTCTCACGAGATCGGATACTACACTTCGTGTCCACCTCAGTCCTCACTCAACCTTCAGCCACCAATATGAGATTTGCTCGAGATCTCCTCAACCATGAACAGAGGAACACCATCAAGATCCAACCATACACGCACAATACACAAATACTTATATCAAAATCAATAAGAGGTCGAGACTCACCAATTCCTATTTACAGATTCAATTATTGGTTAACACGACCCAATCCTGATCCGATCTTCAATACAAGAACACAAGATATGAATTTTCAGGAATAAACCTATCAGGAGGAATTGATCAGAGAATCGATGCTTACCAGTAAATACTAGAATAATTCTTTGTTCAAAGAGTCGATCGATGATTCAGGGAATATAGATCTGGATTCAGAAGTTCAATCAATGAAAGGATTAGGAATTTGGGATTAGGAATTTGGACAAATTCCTACAAATTGCATTATGATGTTTACTTACCAAGCAGTGGAAGAATCGATGGAGAGAATCATCATGGGATGGGGTCCTTCACCGCTGGATCAATTCGTCGTTATCCCCGTCGCCACCGAGCATAGTCGTCTTTGGAGGAGCTCACACTGCTGTCAGGGTTTCTTCCTTCAAGAGCTCAATTGCTCAGATCTGAATTTAGTGGAGAGGATGAAGAAGGATGAAGAAGGAGGGAACTTAAATAGAAAGTTTGGTATCGATTGAGAACGTGGTTCTCAGTCGATTCTTGGCGCCAAATCAATTTAGGAAACTTCCAGGAATTCAAAAGTTGCTTAGAGATTTCAAATCTCTGAGAATCTTTAGAGTTTAAGGAAATTCAAATTTTGTATCAACATACTTAATCAATCAAAGAGAAGAAATAAGAGTTTGAAATAAATGGTTTAAGAAGAACAGTTGTCTACTTGCATTAGTACCAAACAGAGTAATGAAAATGGGCCAAAATGGAAATGGGCCATAAAAGAATTAGAATTTACACCAAAGGATAAATTAATGAGTTGGGAGTTAAATAAAGAAAATCATTTCCTCTAAAAATAAATCCACAACATATGTTTAAAAGAAAAAAATATTCTTAAATTTGAGAAGTGGGGTTACGGGTTCTCTCCACTGCTGCAAGCTAGGTTGCAGAAGGCAATTTTGGAAATCTTGCAGTAATCCGCCTGGGACACGCCGAGCTCCCACTTTTTCGTGATTGAAAAATAGGACGTTAAAGTCTCCTATCAGCAGTAGCGATACATGAAACTGGTTCTCAGCTGCAATACTGATTTGAAGAATCTCCTCCGATAAAGCTTACCGCAGCCTCCTATCGTTGTTGCCATGCATCGCTCCCAAGATGAAAGCCATCCCCTCTTTATTAGTGAAAGACACGACAATCAGCTGATCTGACAGATGAATTACCTGTCCAGTCTAGCTTTTACTATCCCACCTCACCCAGGTACATGCCACGCCTTCTATCTCCAAGTTATGAACCTAAAACTACTGATGTTGGGTCCTCCGTTATAGCAGTCTAGGAGACTTAATTTTAGTCTCTAGTAGTGCCACAATGGAGCAAGCTTCTCTCCTCAGAACCTCTTCGATCTCTTTCCATCTCCCTATCGCACACGCCCCTCGTACGTTCCAAGCTAGTATAGACATTTAATATCCAGGGGATGACCCCTCAACATCTCCAGAGCCGCCATTAGGGGAAATAACGTGCTCTATCATCTGACCCTCGATCGCTGCGCCTTCCGGAGAAATCTTAAGGGGTGGGCTAAACCTGCTGGGATCCTCTCCATTGTCACAATGGTCCTTCCATATGGGGTTAGTTACACACAGGTCAGAGTTTCCCGAAGTCAGAATCTCCATCACCTCATTCCCTCCATCATCTCTTGGGAGAATCGCCCGACGCTTCCTGCTTCTGCTCTCCTCCGTCTGATGGGTACGGTATGCCGTCACCTTCTTTCCGCCACGCCCTTCCGGATGGCATAAGGATTTGTTACGTCTGGACTGGAAAATAATAGTCTGCCCGGGATTGAATTCGTGCACAACAGCAGTAGCACCCTCTCCGCTCTCTCTCAATGTCTGGCTATCTCTCTCCATCTCTATTCCAGCCCGATTCCCGCCTCAGGGTCCTATTAGCTACCAATATTAGTCATTTCTCTACGAGGTTGTATCACCCGATCCACCTATTGAGAGAAAGAATTAGCCTAGGTTGTATCAGCCCCCCTACACTAGGTTGGACCCCCTCCATCATAGAAGTGGATGCCTCCTGTGGACAAAGTACCCTACTACTTGTATGTAATCCTCTATCTCTAGGGGTATCAGTCACCCCATGTCCTTTCACATCCCGACATCCCCTATCGGACACCCTTTAGATGGATGCCCAAAGCATTTACAATGGCTGCAAATGTTTCACTTAACAAAATGCCTAAAATTAGCTTTTGAAAGAAAATAAGAAAAAGTACATAAGTACAAATTATTTCTAGGAAGTATTGCTATAAAAGTCTGATCTGAGAGCGATCACTTTGTTCCTTGGACCACACGATGATGATGAAGAAAACTGCTTGAGGAAGATGAACGATCGGAAGAACCAAGTCACCAGAAAGGTATCGACACAACGGCACTGATGGTACAGTCGAATGCTTTCCTGCTTTGCTTCACCCTGTTCTTGAGAAAAATTTGAAGAAATGCTTCTGGAAATATCACTCTGAAAGTATGAGTTTTCTCAGAATCTCCTCTTCTATATATCTCCCTTCATGCTGTCTGTGTTAAAAATAAGTCTATTTATAGACTAGACCCTCTGTGCGTAAAAAGAAATAAATTTGGGTCTCTACGCAAGTAACTGTCACCCACGATTAAAAATCAACCTTTACGCGTGATGACATGTGTCCCATATAGAGTTTTGATCTTTACGCATGGTGACACGTGTCCCACTACTTCAACAAAATAGGGAGAGCACGTACACACGTTCCTCGATAAGTGTGACATGAAAGTCACGTAAGCAGACCACGTTCTCATGTAGCCAGAAAAGATTGGGCGTAAAAATGACCCAAAATAGAGTTCCTGCGTAAAGTAGCAGACTGCTATGATAGTTAACTTGTATATGATTGAGCCTTGCTTGCCCGGATTTCATTATCCTATCTTGGCTGGAATTCCGAGGACGAAATTTTTCTAAGAAGGGTAGAGATGTCACTCCCCGATCCTGGAATACGTATTTTAATACGTAAACCGATAAATTGTATTTACCTTGTATTTATACTATATTTATTATGCTGTATTTCTTCATGCATTTCCCAAAAATAATTGACAAAATATTATTTCCTAATTTATTTTCTGCATTTGGGCCTACAGTTTTGGCTCATTTGGGTAACCCATTCTTGGTTCACCAATGGTTCATCATGAACCCATGGGTCCAAGATCTTTATATATACTCATCTCATTCTCTCTCCTCTCATTTACTTCCTCTCATTTACTTCCTCCACCAACCAAATATTTCCTCCATCAACCAAGGCAAGTACCAACTTGCTCAAGAGATGGATCAATAATTTTGTCAATGATTTCTTACAAAACTATTTGCCAAAACATGTTCTTCTCCTCAATCTATACTAGTTTAGAACTTGGAAATTTTCATTTTGAAGCTTTGATTTTTGTAGATCTAGGTTTTAATCATTTTCGGATTTTGCATGGTTTGATCTACTTTAGTTGGATTTTATGGGTTTTTGATGCTTCTATGTGGAAGAGCATTCAGTTTCACCCAAGTTGGAACTTTGGAAATCCGGATTTGGAGTTCGGATGGCCAAGTTGTGATGTTTTGAAGTTTTGGGTTCATCCACGGTGTTCTTGCTGTTTGGAGAAGACAGTGAGCAGTGTGCTTCTGTTTGAGCACGCTTCCTGTTGGAAGCGTGTCTCTCTCCGTGAGTCTGCGTGACTTTTCACGCAGCTCTCTCCTTGAGCCTGCGTGACTTTTCACGCAGCTCTCTCCTTGAGCCTGCGTGACTTTTCACGCAGCTCTCTCCTTGAGCCTGCGTGACTTTTCACGCAGCTCTCTCCTTGAGCCTGCGTGACTTTTCACGCAGCTCTCTCCTTGAACCTGCGTGACTTTTCACGCAGCTCTCTCCTTGAGCCTGCGTGACTTTTCACGCAGCTCTCTCCTTGAGCTTGCATGACTTTTTATGCAGCTCTTCCCTTGAGTCTGCGTGACTTTTCACGCAGCTCTTCCCTTGAGTCTGCGTGACTTTTCACGCACGCTGCCTTGAGTGAACCTGAGTGAGCCTGCGTGACTTTTCACCCCTTGAGCGTGCGTGCTTTGGTGCGTACGCTTTTGATATTTTATTAGATATTATATGCCCATTTTATATCCTTACGCCTTTTGTCCCGAGCATGATATGAGCACTAATGTGACCCCGGAGAACAAAGTATTCCAACCTGATACATGTACCTGAATGTCCCAGTTCTTGTTCATGCTCGACAAAAGACTCGTAACTCCACGTGGCGTATTTGTAATGATGCATTACACTAAGGAGGGTAGAACATGTTGACATACTGATTGACATGGATCCTCTTTGGGGTACTCGTACTAAAGTACGACTTTAGGAGGATAATCATGCAGGCCACAGCATGTGAGTCCAAGATTTCACCTAGGGTTAAACTAGGCAACTAAATATACTAGATGCATGGGGAGGGCAAAATCCTGAGATCGTGTTACACCAGCCGCCTTGAGATATTGTCTTGACGCGCCGGCTGGTCTCCACGGATACTGTGTCATCTGCAATGAGTGGATGACTGTATCCGATTAATTCCTGCTATATAATATATGTTTTGGCAAGGTGGCCTTACGAGGGACCTGTGCTCAATCATACCTGTCTACGCGAACCCCTGGGTTGGCTAGCCTTGCTGGAAAGATACGATCTGAGGATTTCTAAATAACATGATGCGAGGATAACCTCGTCCACTAGAAACTCGTAGACTTGATTGGCCGCGAAAATGACTTGATTGTATCCTATTACCTTCCGTGAATAACTGAGGAAAGCGGACTGTCATGGTACGTGATCCAACCCATGTTCTTGTTTGATTGTTGGGTTGGTTATCGTACTATGACAGGCTGTGGACCGAAGTTATAAACGAAAGACTTATTCTGGTTGTGAAGTGCTACTTCTGTGAATGACTGAGGAACATGGTCTATCATGGTACATGATCCAATCCATGTTCTTGTTTGATTGTTGGGTTGGTTATTGTGCTGCGATAGGCTATCGACCGAAGTCACGATCAGGAGATTTTATTGTTTATACCTTTTAACTTATGTGAAAGTTATAGAGTACGACACGTCCCGACTCCATGCGGCACCTTTTGTCCTTGTTTGGTTGTAAGGGTGCCATATGGGTTCGAGGATGTTGCGCTACACTATAATAGTAGCATAAGTATTAATATTATCAATCATTCAATTAACTGGATTTTTAATCTTAACTCCTGTGCCCCTTTGGCGGTACTTGCTATTCGGGGCTGACCCCGCTGGTTTTGTTTGGCCAGATCTCGTAGCAGAGCCTGAGGACACGATCTTCCTCCCTGACATCCATGGTGCATACTAGGAGCATGGCGGTTCGGGGACTCGAGTGGGTTTCTTCTCCACCACTCCTGCTTATACTTTTGCGGCGTTTAGCCACCGGCACCTGTTAGCCGGATTACTTGATATTTTATGTCAGTATAGAATTTTAAATAAACAGACTGCAGCTGTGTATAATTTTGTACTCCTGACTCTCTGAGATAGCTAAATTATAAAGCTAGTCTCTCATGACCATTTTGATGAAGCGTCGGGGACGCCTTACTGCTTTATCTTTAATGTTCATTTAATTGCTGATGTGATTTAATTGATTGAGACATAGAACTCTGTGGGACCATAGGAGACCTGATTGTAGCATGTACCCCCTAGTCTCTCGACAGCCACGATCGCCGTATGACGTTACGTACCTCATATGGAGTAGCTGGCCTAGTCCGTCTCCGTATTTCGGTACTGGGGCGTGACAAGGTTTTAGTGGTGGCCCATGCAGGTCTCATTTTCAGACTTGTGGGGTATTACGAATTATTAGGAGTCTCAATCAAAACTTGTTCCCCTTGAAATTCTGTTTCGAATTCTCTGTCCTTGCCTTGATCTCTAACCTGACTTGCATCCTCGAAATCTTCCTCGTCCGGACTTGATAATCTTATATTCTTCTCTATAGGGGTGCTTCATTCTCAGTAGCGGGTGAGGCCCATGAGGAAGAGCAGTAAGAGCATGGCTCAACTGGGCGGCAACAGGGGAGAGAACCTTCTCCAGTGCAGGTACGAGCAGAAATGGAACCAGAGGCAGTACAGCCGCAGGTTATTGAAACCCCTGCAGCACCAGCAGCGACGGCAGTACCAGACGCCGTAGCACTCCTGGAGATCATCCGAGGGTTTCTTGTCACTAACCAACAACAATAGACTCGGCAGCAGGAGCAGAACGTGTTGCTGAACCAAGGGATTTAGTTAGCTCTTGAGAGGAGTGTCGGGGCTGACTCGGGAGCATCAGGAAGGTTTCGTCGCTTGAACCCGAGGTATTTTGATGGCACGGAGGATGCCATCACTGTGGATGCCTGGATTCAAGACATCGAAGCCATTCTTGTGGCAGCCAAGGTTCCAGATGATGAGAAGGTTGATCAGGTCAAACTGGTACTTCAGGATCTTGCCCGCGATTGGTGGGCATCAGAAGAAGTTGGTACAAGACGCCCTGTTCGTTGGACCACCTTCAGCGACAGATTCAAGGCCAAGTATTTTGGCGTAGTAGCTCGATATGAGCTCCAGCAGAAGTTCATCAGTCTCAAGCAAGCAGGCAAGACCGTAGATTGGTATGCAGCGGAGTTCTGCAGATTGTGCCGTTTTGCACCAGCAATGGTGGCAACGGAGCCAGAGAAAGCTATGAGGTTCCAGCAGGGACTTCATTTGGAACTATTACAGCTTGTGGAAGGACACGACTACCAGACGTTTGACGCTGTTTTGACGGCCGCTCGGAGGCACGAGCTTACCCTGCAGAGGTTGGCATCGAGGACAGAAGGTCAAAAGAGATCTCATTCCCGGGTTGGAGGAGGAGCAATACAGCAAACATCGGCACCAGCACCCGGTGTACGTATTCATGATGCAGGAGCACCGCGGAGGACGGCCGTGTCAACTAATACAGCGCCAGTTTGGCATCAGCAGCCGAGGAACCAACAACAGCGTCAGGGAGCACCCCAGGGCTGTACATTCTGTGGGAAGGCAGGGTACACGAAGGAGGTGTGCCGGTCAGCGAATGGCTTATGCTTGAGGTGTGGTAGTTCAGACCACCGTATCTCCACCTGTCCTGTGATGCAGAGGCCAGGAGGGCCAGCTCAGCAGTTTCCAGCATTGCCAGCTCCGGTGGCAACCCCGAGTGAAGGGCCAATATTAGCAGTAAGGCCCCTAGCCCAGCGTCTACCAACGCAGGCTCAGATGTTCCGCCAGGCACAGGAAGTCGAAGGCCCTCAGAGGCAGCAACAGCATGGTCGAGGAAGGCCGCAACAAGGGGCTCCGCGGGGCCAGGCTTTCACATTGACCTTGGAAGAGGCTCTAGCATCTAGTGACGTGGTGGCAGGTAAAATTCTCGTCACCTCATTTTCCGCTGTAGCATTATTTGATTCAGGCGCTACTCATTCATTCATCTCTGCACAATATGCTACACGGATTGGATTAGAGTTTGAGGCATTGCCGGAGAGGATGGATATACTCACCGGCAATGGGCTTGTAGAAGTTAGCAGAGTACGCTTTTCATGTCCGGTGGAGGTGTGTGGGCATTTACTGCCCGCATCATTGATTGAATTCCCTATAGGGAATTTTGATGTCGTTCTTGGCATGGACTGGTTGAGAGACAGTCATGCGACAATCGATTATAGAGGAGGTAGGGTCATATTCAGCGTTCCTGGGGTGGAGCAGTTCATCTTTACTCGAACCTTGAAGAATCAGGCCGGAGGCGTCATCTCAGCAGCAGTGTCAGAGCCAGGACAGATTCCGAGAGTGGTCGAAGATTTTCTCGACGTCTTCCCTGATGAGCTCCCAGGGATACCCCCAGTCAGAGAGGTAGAATTTAGCATTGAGTTGAACCCTGGAACGAGGCCTATTGCAGACAGAGTTTACAGAATGTCGCCGTCAGAATAGGATAAGTTGTATCAACATGAAGAAGAGTTGAAGTCTTAGGGATTCATCCGAGATAGTAAATTGCCCTGGGCCACGCCAGTAATTCTAGTTCCCAAGAAGGATGGGTCGACGAGGATGTGCATCGACTACCGCAAGCTGAATGCAGTAACAGTGAAGAATAAGTACCGACTACCAAGGATTGATGACCTGTTTGACCAGTTGAGCAAGGCCAGTGTCTTTTCCAAGATCGATCTTCAGTCAGGATACTATCAAGTAAGAGTCCGGGAGCAAGACATACCGAAGACAGCATTCAGATCTAGATATGGGCATTATGAGTTTTTAGTAATGCCCTTTGGACTAACCAACGCCCCCGCAGTATTCATGGATTTAATGAACCGCATCTTTCTGCCGTATTTGGATAAATTTGTGGTGGTGTTCATAGATGACATTCTTGTCTACTCCAGCAGTGAAGAGGAGCATGAGAAACATCTTAGGACTGTCTTACAGACATTGAGGGAGCATCAACTTTATACGAAGCTCGACAAGTGTGAATTCTGGTTAGATCACATTTCGTTCCTGGGGCATATAATTTCTGGGGCAGGAGTGTCAGTAGATCCGAAGAAGATTGAGGCCGTAGAGTATTGGCCAGTCCCGAGAACGGTTGCAGAAGTGTGAAGTTTCTTAGGATTAGCTGGTTACTACAAAAGGTTCGTGGCAGACTTTGCCAAGATCTCTGCGCCCTTAACGCGTTTGACGCACAAGGACGTAGAGTTTGTTTGGTCAGCTAGCTGTCAGGCATCATTTGAAGAATTGAAGAAGAGATTGATCTCAGCCCCGATCCTGACGCTTCCAGTAGGAGCGGGAGGCTTTACAGTATATTGTGACGCATCTGGGAAGGGTCTTGGATGTGTATTGATGCAGCACGGAAAGGTGATAGCATATGCGTCTCGACAGCTTCGAGACCATGAGAAGAATTACCCGACTCACGATTTGGAGTTAGCAGCTGTGGTGTTTTCACTCAAGTTGTGGAGGCATTATTTATACGGAGATCGGGTAGAGATCTATACTGATCATAAGAGTTTGAAATACGTATTCACGCAGCGAGATTTGAACATGGGGCAAAGAAGATGGTTAGAACTACTGAAGGATTTTGACTTAGATCTTCAGTATCATCCAGGCAAGGCGAATATAGTTGCAGATGTACTGAGTAGGAGAGACAGTGCCTTTATCTTGACCTCGCAGAAGCATATTTTAGAAGACCTTCAGAGTATGGGAATCAAAGTAGTTTTGCCAAGGGATATAGGAAGAATGACTAGTATGCAGATTCAGTCAACCTTAGTAGAGAGGATAAGTGCAGCACAAGCAGGAGATCCACAGATTCAGAAGTTGCGGTCGGAGTGTGAATCGGGCCGTAGGAAGGAGTTAGTGATTCATGAAGATGGTACGCTCAGGTTTGGAAACAGACTCTGTGTACCGAATGGAGACCTTCGGCAAGAAGTTATGTCCGAAGCTCATAGTTCTATTTACTTCATTCATCCAGGAGGAACGAAGATGTATCGAGATATCAGGCAGTACTTTTGGTGGAATGGCATGAAAAGAAAGATAGCGAGATTTGTATCCAAGTGTCTGGTAGTCAGCAGGTGAAAGCCGAGCAGCAGAGACCAGCAGGGTTGCTACAGCCGCTTCCTATCCCAGAATGGAAATGGGAGCACATCACGATGGATTTCGTGACCGGTTTACCTAGATCCCCGGCTGGCAAGAATGCAGTCTGGGTAATAGTAGATCGACTCACAAAGGTCGCTCATTTCCTTCCCTTCCGAGTTGGACAGACTACTGAGCAGTTAGCAGAAATGTACATGAAGCAGATAGTAAGGCAGCACGGTGTTCCAGTTAGTATAGTATCAGATCGGGATACGCAATTTACTTTCCATTTTTGGCGGAGCTTACACCAAAGTTTGGGAACCAAGTTAAGATTCAGTACTGCTTATCATCCACAAACCGATGGGCAATCAGAAAGAACCATTCAGACATTAGAAGATATGCTACGGGCATGTACCTTGGATTTTGGCGGATCTTGGGAGGATCACCTTCATCTAGTGGAGTTCTCCTATAACAACAGCTATCAGGCTAGCATTCAGATGGCTCCGTTCGAAGCATTGTACGGAAGAAAGTGCAGGTCCCCTTTGGCATGGGACGACGTCGGAGAACGAAAGCTGTTGGGGCCAGAGATGATCACGCAGACTGTGGAGATAGTTAAGTTGGTCAGAGAACGCCTTCGAGTTGCGCAGGACCGACATCGTCATTGGGCAGATCAGCATCGTAGGCCTCTAGAGTTCAGAGTTGGCGACCAAGTGTTTCTGCGGATTTTGCCTACTCGGGGTATCATCAGATTTGGAACCCGATGAAAGCTTAGTCCAAGATATGTTGGTCCTTTTAAGATTCTCGCTCGGGTAGGCGATGTAGCTTATCGACTTGCCCTTCCGCCTTCGTTAACTAGCATACATGATGTGTTTCATGTGTCCCAATTACGTGGGTATGTCCCGGATCCGAGTCATGTCCTCGATCATTCTGAGTTAGTCGTTGGTACCGACCTAACTTACGAGGAACAACCCGTATCTATTTTAGACCGGCAAGAGAAGGTACTCAAGAATCGGACGATAAGCCTTGTCCGTGTTTCTTGGAACCATCACTCTCCGGGAGAGTCAACCTGGGAGCGCGAGGATGAGATCAGATCTCGGTATCCGTATTTATTTGACTGATAAGGTATATTTTTGTACCTTATTGACACGATTCCATGCTTATCTGCACCTGCTTGTTTTGTACTTTGTGATGTACGATAATAACTGCTATGATAGTTAACTTGTATATGATTGAGCCTTGCTTGCCCTGATTTCACTATCCTATCTTGGCTGGAATTTCGAGGACGGAATTTTTCTAAGAAGGGTAGAGATGTCACTCCCCGATCCTGGAATACGTATTTTAATACGTAAACTGATAAATTGTATTTACCTTGTATTTATACTATATTTATTATGTTGTATTTCTTCATGCATTTCCCAAAAATAATTGATAAAATATTATTTCCTAATTTATTTTCTGCATTTGGGCCTACAGTTTTGGCTCATTTGGGTAACCCATTCTTGGTTCACCAATGGTTCATCATGAACCCTTTGGTTCATCATGAACCCATGGGTCCAAGATCTTTATATATACTCATCTCATTCTCTCTCCTCTCATTTACTTCCTCTCATTTACTTTCTCCACCAACCAAATATTTCCTCCATCAACCAAGGCAAGTACCAACTTGCTCAAGATATAGATCAATAATTTTGTCAATGATTTCTTACAAAACTATTTGCCAAAACATGTTCTTCTCTTCAATCTATACTAGTTTAGAACTTAGAAATTTCCATTTTGAAGCTTTGATTTTTGTAGATCTAGGTTTTAATCATTTTCGGATTTTGCATGGTTTGATCTACTTTAGTTGGATTTTATGGGTTTTTGATGCTTCCATGTGGAAGAGCATTCAGTTTCACCCAAGTTGGAACTTTGGAAATCCGGATTTGGAGTTCGGATGGCCAAGTTGTGATGTTTTGAAGTTTTGGGTTCATCCACGGTGTTCTTGCTGTTTGGAGAAGACAGTGAGCAGTGTGCTTCTGTTTGAGCACGCTTCCTGTTGGAAGCGTGTCTCTCCCCGTGAGTCTGCATGACTTTTCACGCAGCTCTCTCCGTGAGTCTGCGTGACTTTTCACGCAGCTCTCTCCTTGAGCCTGCATGACTTTTCACGCAGCTCTCTCCTTGAGCCTGTGTGACTTTTCACGCAGCTCTCTCCTTGAGCCTGCATGACTTTTCACGCAGCTCTCTCCTTGAGCCTGCGTGACTTTTCACGCAGCTCTCTCCTTGAGCCTGCGTGACTTTTTACGCAGCTCTTCCCTCGAGTCTGCGTGACTTTTCACGCACGCTGCCTTGAGTGAGCCTGAGTGAGCCTGCGTGACTTTTCACCCCTTGAGCGTGCGTGCTTTGGTGCGTACGCTTTTGATATTTTATTAGATATTATATGTCCATTTTATATCCTTACGCCTTTTGTCCCGAGCATGATATGAGCACTAATATGACCCCGAAGAACAAAGTGTTCCAACCTGATACATGTACCTGAATGTCCCAGTTCTTGTTCATGCTCGACAAAAGACTCGTAACTCCACGTGGCATATTTGCAATGATGCATTACACTAAGGAGGGTAGAACATGTTGACATACTGATTGACATGGATCCTCTTTGGGGTACTCGTACTAAAGTACGACTTTAGGAGGATAATCATACAGGCCACAGCATGTGAGTCCAAGATTTCACCTAGGGTTAAACTAGGCAACTAAATATACTAGATGCATGGGGAGGGCAAAATCCCGAGATCGTGTTACACCAGCCGCCTTGAGATATTGTCTCGACGCGCCGGCTGGTCTCCGCGGATACTGTGTCATCTGCAACGAGTGGATGACTGTATCCGATTAATTCCTGCTATATAATATATGTTTTGGCAAGGTGGCCTTACGAGGGACCTGTGCTCAATCATACCTGTCTACGCGAACCCCTGGGTTGGCTAGCCTTGCTGGAAAGATACGATCTGAGGATTTCTAAATAACATGATGCGAGGATAACCTCGTCCACTAGAAACTCGTAGACTTGATTGGCTGCAAAAACGACTTGCTTGTATCCTATTACCTTCCGTGAATAACTGAGGAAAGCGGACTGTCATGGTACGTGATCCAACCCATGTTCTTGTTTGATTGTTGGGTTGGTTATCGTACTATGACAGGCTGTGGACCGAAGTTATGAACGGAAGACTTATTCTGGTTGTGAAGTGCTACTTCTGTGAATGACTGAGGAACATGGTCTATCATGGTACATGATCCAACCCATATTCTTGTTTGATTGTTGGGTTGGTTATTGTGCTGCGATAGGCTATCGACCGAAGTCACGATCAGGAGATTTTATTGTTTATACCTTTTAACTTATGTGAAAGTTATAGAGTACGACACGTCCCGACTCCATGCGACACCTTTTGTCCTTGTTTGGTTGTAAGGGTGCCATATGGGTTCGAGGATGTTGTGCTACACTATAATAGTAGCATAAGTATTAATATTATCAATCATTCTATTAACTGGGTTTTTAATCTTAACTATTGTGCCCCTTTGGCGGTACTTGCTATTCGGGGCTGACCCCACTGGTTTTGTTTGGCCAGATCTCGTAGCAGAGCCTGAGGACACGATCTTCCTCCCTGACATCCATGGTGCATACTAGGAGCATGGCGGTTCGGGGACTCGAGTGGGTTTTTTCTCCACCACTCCTGCTTATACTTTTGCGGTGTTTAGCCACCGGCACCTGTTAGCCGGATTACTTGATATTTTATGTCAGTACAGAATTGTAAATAAACAGACTGTAGCTGTGTATAATTTTGTACTCCTGACTCTCTGAGATTGCTAAATTATAAAGTTAGTCTCTCATGACCATTTTGATGAAGCGTCGGGGACGCCTTACTGCTTTATCTTTAATGTTCATTTAATTGCTGATGTGATTTGATTGATTGAGACATAGAACTCTGTGGGACCATTGGAGACCTGATTGTAGCATGTATCCCCTAGTCTCTCGACAGCCACGATCGCCGTATGACGTTACTCACCTCATATGGAGTAGCTGGCCTTGTCCGTCTCCGTATTTCGGTACTGGGGCGTGACATGTCTCCTGCATAAAAATTTGAGGATGGCTCTCGCGTAAAGTAGTTTGCGTAGAGTTTGCCCTGTTTGCTCTCTGCGTAAAATTTGAATCTGATTCAGTTTGACTTGCGTAAAGCTCTAAACTTTTTTGACTTGGTCTATGAAATTTATTTATGCTTCTACAAGACCCCCTTCAAAGTTTTCAAATTTTCTTCTAAGATATGAAATACTTTGAACAGAAGCATAAAAATCTGAGATACGCAACAGTCCGCGTAAAGTTTGGGATGCCCAACAGTCCGCGTAAAATTCGGGATACCCAACAGTCCGCGTAAAGTTCGGGATACCCAACGGTCGGCTTAGAAGCATAATATTCGGGATATCCGAGAGTCAGCATAAATTTCGGGAATTTGAACCGATTTTCAAAATTCTCTATAAATAGAGCCTTGCCGATAGAGAGAGAACTTTACTCATTCTCGAAATCTCGATCTTTCTTTACTCTCTTTTTCTTCATCCTCTCAGTTCGAATCAATGGCCCCCAAGAGCAAAACCACCGCCGACGCCAAGGGCAAGAAGTCCGCCACTGCTTTGTCGAGAAACGAGCGCACGGGAACTGCCGTCGCATCATCGGAGACACCCCGCAAGACCAACCCCGCTGTGGCTCCGGCCACGAAAGGTAGAACACTACCTAATTCGGCCGTGAGTTCACCGGAGAAGAAGAAGACTTGAACCCGAAACTTTACGTCCATGTTTATTCGTATCAGCGTAGAAATTGAATAACAAAAATACGCTCACGTCCATTCGTGCCACAGTAAAATCACAAGTGAAAGACTTTGCGTAAAACAAAGAACTTTTCTACTTTAAAAATTTTATCAACTTAATGTTTGCGCATAAGCGTAAAGTTTGCATAGTCAAGCTCTCTAGTACAGAGTCTTTAATTTTTATGCGTAAAACTCATATTAAGTCATCTGCGAAAAAATTCAAATTAGATTTTTTACTAACTTGATTTTTCCTTTTTCCTTTTGGCAGTGGACTTGCAAATTCATCCTCTTGCAGAAATATTCGGCTCACCAGCTGGTATGGTGGGCTCAAACTACTTGGAGAATTTGTCCCATGTAGAATTCCCTCAATCAGATCCAAAATACCCTGAAGGGAGACAAAAGCTAATAGCTGCTCAGGGGGACAGAATGCTGTTGTCAATGATAAATGGAGAGTTTCTGGTATCGCTAGATGACCAACAATTTTTGAAGCCAGCCTTCATGTTCGGGGATGATATAGATTTCCAATCACAAACCAACCCTAAGAAGGAGGCTTGGGTATATAAATTTGGAGAGAGGGCAATGTATCTCCCAGACATGGCCAGAGATTATCCCTTATCTGCATTCGTTCATGCTACTCATCCAAGATAGATGCTATGGAACCTGACTTCCAGCAGAATTATTTTTAAGAGGGATGGGGCCAACGAAATGGGCTACCACATCAGTACTCCTAGTGGTGGTGTCGTCCCTTTCTCTGGTCTATTGCCTGGATTCACACCGAGTGAAGATTCAGCTCTGATTCAACCGGTGCAGACCCTAATGTTCATTAACAAGTTTATGAAGGTCTCCGTATTATATCCTCAGGCCAACCCTAGGCTACCAGGGTGGCTGACTCCTTATAATCAGAACTGGATCCAACTTAATGCTTGGATTATGAAGAACTTCAAGAAGGATCGGGAAGCCATCGGCCTTTATGAAGCAGTAGCCTCCACGAGTCAGGGTATACCAATGAACAGTAACCTGTTTTTGGCTCTGATGGAGTTGTATATCAGTTCAACAGGGACTTTTGCAACCCCACTAGGTGAGATGGGTTTTGCACTGCACGAGATACAATTCATCTCTAAGTTGCCGATGGAAGAAGCTTCCTATGAAGAGTATGTTCCCTCCAATCGGGAACTAGCAGAGATCAGCGAAAAAAATCCTGATCTAGTCAAAGTGTATCAAGAATTAATGTGCCATTATCTAATTTGCACTACTATGTATGAAAGTGGGTCACATTTGGCATATACTAATAAATGGATAACCTATTTATTCTACCATGAGAATAGGATATCCAAGAACGACCAGGGGAGATTCTAAGAAAACAAGGCTCCAACCATCACCCCTTGTTCAATAATTTCTTCAGATTTGATCCATAATTTGATGATCACACATAAGTCTTCGGACCAGTATCTGACCATTAAGACTGGAGACATCCCTGCGGGGACTGAAACCTTAAGCTACCTGAGGCATGGCAGTCAGAAGATCTCAAGGGAAGCCTTGCTGGCAGGCTTTCTTTCTCTATGGCTGCGGAGATGGGTCATGCCAGGGATTAGCACAGCTGACAGAATTCACCGAAACGTATTGTGGCCGGCAGTACGTTTGGTGTTCATGGTCAGAATCAACCTGCTATCGGCAATGGTGTGTCGAATAAATGCAGGTTTGCAGACCTTTGGTGATGAACTAATCAACAATGCTCCTCACCGAAAAGAATTCCCTAGGGTAGAGATGCCCTATACTTATTTGATGGGCTGGCTAATGCATCATAACTGCAGTTTGTTACCACCAGGCCCTGGAGATAATACGGAGGTCTTCTTCCAGAAATTTAATAAAGCCATGTGGACTGCAACTACAGTGGCAGATACTCGAGCAGTACTAAACTACTCTCATGGATGGAACTTTTTTTGCACAAGACCACAAGTTCCAGCCGACTGCCTCGGTGTACAATTTGAAGATAGAGGAGAAGGGAGGACTGCGTTACCTGTGCCAGTTTTCAAATGGCTAATGTGCATCAGACCCTCATATCTGATGTATAGGAATGAAGACAACTGTGCGTTCGAACCGTACCTACCCAGTCGGTTCGCTCGTTAGTTTGGATATGACCAACTTCACGTTGGTAATCCCTCCACCAGCTTCCACCATTATGGGAAGTTAATTGATGGTGCAAGAGCATGGAGGTACTTTAGCACTGCATGTACCGGTGCTAGATTCCGGGTATCAACTGCTACAAGTACAACTGAGCTACGAATACTTCATACGTATGCTCACTTTTATGCATCCATTCTCTCCTTCGCGCATGGCTACAATATGAAGGGGAGTCTTCGATGGCCCAAGGAAGGGAACGTCGAAGAACCAGTCAGGGTACCTTCAGACATACTCGATGATGTGGCTGTTCCAGATGAGTATCTGGAAGTGATCCCTACGGGAGCTGGGGGAATAGCTGCAGGACTAATTATTATCAGCAAGAACCGGAAGCAAAAATCAGGTGCAGCTGTTACCCTCCCAGAGAAGAAGAAAAAGGTCACTGTTAAAGGGCCTTCTAGACAGAGAGCCGCTACTCCAGAGAGCGAAACTCCAGTCGAGGAACCTCAACACATTGCATCTTCTTCAGCTCATACTGGAGAAGGATCTTCGGCATCCCAACCAGCAGGATCAACAGAAGCTGTGGGGCTCCTATCTCCTGATCGTCTCAGCTCATCACTTCATCTGACTTTGCCACAAAAGACGAAAGCTATAAAGGATACCGCCACTACACATACTGTTGATCCAGAGCCCATACCATCATACGAACCAGCTTTTGCCTTCGATGATGATGACTGGGATCAAGATTATGACGAACTTTTGGCACGTCCTACACCTACTCCAGGTAAATATAAATTACACAAAATCTATACAAAATTATGTATTATGATTTTGTATATTAACTTATTTTGCTTAATTTTTGTAGGTGTCATCACTACAGTAAAGCCTGTGGCTCCTCCTCCTCCTCAAGATGCTATTCATGAAGAAAACATGGAATATGAGGAAGAGAGTTCTTCTTCAGAAGAAGATACTGTCCAAGAGGAATGTTCTCCATCCACAGAGATACAAAAAGAGCATGTGGTAGAGGCTCAGCTAGAATTGCCTTCTCTTGTTGAAAACAGAGAAGAAGAACAAACTGCAGGAGAACCAACTGCAGATGAAGAAGCAGCTGCTGCAGAAGAAACAGCCTTCAATGAAGAAACAGTTGTAGAAGAACCAACTACAACTGAAGTATTCCCAGAGCTTGAAGAGCCGGTAGCCAATGAAGGTGATGAAGATATGGTCAACTCATTAACTAAAGCTGGAGACGTTGTAATAGCATCCTCCATTATTGCTACTGATCCAGCACAAGTTCCTGAGAAGACAGTGTCTGAACCGGAGTCAGTTACAATGATCACCATTCCTCCCAGAACAATCACCGCCACCGAAACTCAAGTAGTTTCAGCTCCAGAAATGGTTGGAGTAATAATCCAAAAAAGTGCTGAAGATATGGCCTCTGAAGCTCCTGGGGATCAGTTATCCATGGTAGCAGCATCAACAATGGCTTTAACTCACCTTGCTACCAAGGCAACAACAATATCCACTCCTAGCCTTCAGAAGAGGGACTTGGTAGACATTGCCGCCACGTCGAGCTTAAATGCAGAAATGAATCTCTTAGTTGAGATTCATACTGAAACTTTCTATAAAACCATGGCGGCTCTGATCAAGATGGTCCTGAAGAAGGGCCTTAATTATGAAAGTTTGAAGGCTGCGATTGCTCTCACAATCAGGAATGTTGCCATGTTCAATGACACTGAGAGAGCAGCGGCGCTGGAGAAGGTAGTAGAGGGACTTGAACGGCCTATTAGAGAATATCTAAGGCTTTCAAGTAAAACTATTGAAAGTCTCATCCAAACCGAGTACGATGCTTTATCAGCTGAATACATCGTTCGGGAGAATACTTTCAATGAATCTCTCCAGAACTATAGCAGCGAAGTTGCCAGGGAGAAAGCTTTACTGAATGAAACTAAATCCCTGTTGGAAATGCATAAAGAAGCCTATGAGACTTCAAACATGAGAATTCATCAACAAGGTGATAGAATTCGTGAAGTTGAGGCGGAGTTGGCTCACTTGAAAGCTGAAAGGGAGCAGATAATTGCGGCTCGAGACCAGCATCTAACACATAGCTCAATATTGGAGGAGAAAGTTTTTGGTGTTGAAGCTGTCATTAAAACCCTTGATGATGACAAGGATAAAATGATAGCTACTTTCGCCGAATTCTTCCATCTTTGTACTCCAGAAGCTCGATGCACTATAGTTACTGCAAATGTACTGAGCTCTCGTGAGAAGCGTCTAGCAGAGCTGCAAAAACTGCTCGAAGATGTATCTGCTCCGTCTTAGGCATTTTTACATTTAATACAGAATTGTGTATTCTTCTGTCTTTTTCTTTCTGTAATATTTTTAAGAAATGAAATGAAATATTTGTTTTGTGACCCTAGTATTTATTTTGAATTTAAACAATAGGTATGAGATAGAAAACACTTATCAGAGGTAATATGGACATGACAAGTCTTCTAAACTCAATAAATTATATCTATCCAGAGGTAATGTGGACATGATAGATAATGAATCTTGTTTTTTTAGAGTGTACAATACTATCAGAGGTAATATGAACGTGACAGATCGTAACAACTCAAGAAAAAATAGATTAATATCTATTCAGAGGCCATATAGACATGATAGATAAGAGAAGAAGTAGACTTAATATTTATTCAGAGGTCATGAGAACATGATAAATAATAAATCTTTTTTTAATCAGCTGGTAAGACAGAAGATCAAAATTCTCTTTTTAGGAGACAATTAATCATCTTAACCAAACATTGGTAGCTGGGGAATAAAGAAGAAGTTCAGACATAATATTTCTTCAAGTACATAAGTACATTAGGTTTAGACAACCTATAGGCACCAATGGAGAACACTGTCTCAACTACATAAGGATCTTCCCATTTTGCTTGGAATTTTCTTTTGCTCTTATGAGTCATCACCATCGGTCTCCAGACAGCTAGAACTTGCTCACCGACTTTAATACCCTCTCTCTAACTTTACGATCGAAAGCTCGAGATATGCGGGCTTGATATAACTCTATGTGCTGTTGCGCTTGAAGACGCTTCTCGTCCAATCCTTCAAGTTCTTAGAGTCGTAAGCGACCATTATTCTCTGAGGTTAGCTCATTAGCAATGGCTATTCTAAGAGATGGGATCTGTATTTCCAATAGAAGAACAGCCTCACATTCGTAAACCAGTGAGAATGGTGTAAAACCAGTAGGAGTTCGGACTGTCGTTCGGTAAGCCCATAAAATTTTCTAAGTTTTTCATTCCAATCACGTTTATTAGAAGAGACGAACTTTTTGAGAAGTTTAATGATTGTCTTGTTGAAAGCTTCGGCCAAACCATTAACAGCTGGATTATAAGCTGTAGAAGCCAGATTTTGGATCCAATTCTTATCGTAGAATCGATAAAATGTCTGACTGACAAATTGTGGTCCATTATCATGGATTATCCTTCGAGAAATCCTAAAACGATAAATGACATGGTGTTTGATGAAGCTAACCACATTAGATGTTTTCACTTTAACAAGGGGAACCGCTTTCGCCCATTTAGAAAAGTAATCAGTTATAGCCAGTATAAACCGATGTCCCTTAATAGAAGGAGGATTAATCGGGCCAATAATATCCATGCCCCATGCTTCGAAGGGCCAAGAAGCTGCTGTAGGATGTAAGAATTCAGATGGTTGATGAATAAAATCAACATGAATCTGACATGCTTTACGTCGTCTGGCATAATCCACAGCATCCGCTATCATGGAAGGCCAATAATACCCCATTCTTCGAATACAGTCCTGTAATTTTAGACCCGGTTGATGGACACCGCAAACACAATTATGAGCTTCACGGAGTGTTTGCTTAGCTTCACTCTCAGAGAGACAATGCAGCAAAAGTCCGTCATAAGAACGACGATATAACATATGCAAAGAAGAATCATAGTAGAATCGAAATGATCGTCTCTTGATTGATGCAGCTTCTTTTGGATCTTCAGGTAAAATCCCATGAACCGCATAATCAATGAATGGACTTCTCCAATCCGTTTGCTGAGAACTTGATTCTGTAGTATAACTCTGTTGGATATGCAAATTATTATTGACACAGAATAAGTCTCGATCCATCAAAGTAATGGTATTTTGTCTTCTAATTGGAACAACTAAGTCTGCAGCTAAACTAGCAAGAGCATCAGCTTCCAAATTTTGAGAACGTGGTACGAATTCGATGAAGAATCCTTTGAATGAAAGGACCAATTCGATTACCACTTGATGATAGGGAATGAGGTCAAGATTTCTGACTTCATATGTCCCTCTGACCTGATTAACAATCAGTTGAGAGTCTCCATAAGTTTTCAGGAACTCAATGTCCAATTGTTTTGCTATTTGAAGACCAATTAGTAGAGCATTATATTCTGCCACATTGTTGGAGCTTGGTTCATTAAGAAAATAAGCACAGTATATGACCATTTTATCAGGAGAGACCAAGACGATACCTACTCCAGAGACAATATTGCCTTTAGGTCCAACCCGTGATGCTCCATCAAAGTATAGTTGCCAAATGTCATCCCTCAAAGTCAGTTGCAATCCACGACTTTATCTGGAATGTCCTCATAAAGCTTAGATGTTTCAGGTATAGGGTGAGCTGCTCAGAAATCAGCTAAAGCTTGACCCTTCACTAAATTTTGAGGTACATAGACCATATCATAAGGAGTAAGCAACATCGCCCAGGTGGTTAACCTAGAGTTAAAAATGCTCGGTTTTTTCATCAATACCCGAATAGAATTTATTCTAGAGATGACATGAATAGTCTGTCCTGACACATAATGTCGTGTCTTTTTGTCACTACCACATTTTTGACTTGAGGGTATTTTGGTCATTTTAACTTTTTGATGCTTTTGAATTTTTATTATTTAAATATATGCTAATTGTTGGTTTGAGGCTTGACCTAGAAACTTAGCCTAATCTAGATTAGCATTGAATGATTAGGTTAACTAGTCATGAGATAATTACTAATATCTAGATATTATAGGAAGATATTTTTACTCTAAGATATTTGTAAAAGTTAGCCTATGACTTTTGAACCAATGGGAATGCCTAGAATTTGTTGGACAACCCTTAGCCACTCATCAAGACCGAAAACCTAGCCCTAATAAATCTATGGCAGCCATCAAATACCCCCTCCCCCTTCCTATAAAGTCCCATTAACAAAAGCCTTGCCTCTTTTTACTTCTTGCTAAGAACCCTAGAAATTCCCCTCAAATTTCCTTCCCCTAATATCCAAATCAAACCCAAATTGGCCCTAATCAATTGCATCATAACCCTCTACCATAGTGGGAGCTAGTAGAGACTTGCTAGCTAGGATTTGGGATCGTTTTGATCGATTGGAGTTTGAAGGAGAACCCTCAACCTCACACCCTTTTTATTGAGAATCATTCTCAATAGGTAAAGCTATGTAAACATTGTAAAATTGTGTTTTATTTTCATAAATGCATGCATATAGGTATACCCTAGCTGTAGGGATAGATTGGTGCTAGGTAGTGTCAATTTCGTGTCCGTATCGGACACGTATCAGTAAATTTAAGAACGTGTTCGACGAAATGCCTATGAGAATAAAATGTTATTAATTTCAAAAACTAATTGAATGGAAATTCTTATTTTGATGTTGCTTACACGATTGTGATTGACTGGGGTGGTTTTGAGTTGTGTCCGAGTCACATTGGACTCGCGAACACGGTCGCGCACGCCTAGGCGCACTGTCCTGCTACCCGCAGGGTCGTGCGACTCATATAGGACACGTGGGCGCGTGCCATTGGACGTGGAGCTCGGGGCAGTGTCTGACACGACACTCCCTAAGTCGCATGTCACTTGGTGGCATGTCTCGTGCATGCGGACACGTGCACAGGCCAACCGAGCTCGTGCAGTCTCGTGTGCGCATGTGCAATGGTCTGGACACTTGTGTCTAGTGTTTGTGGACACGAAACTAAGGGTATGACACGTGCACACATTTGATATTAATTACCAACCTTTTTCAAGGATTATTAAATGATATTTCATTGTCGAATGGGAATTCCCCATTTTTCTGATACTGTCAGTATCAGTGAATTGATTCACTATTTTTCTCCCTGATTCGATTTGCATTAATAATTTAATATCATGTATATTGTGATGATTTTAATTACTACACATTTAATGTCAAGTTTAGGACTTAGGGGATTCATTTTGTGATTGAATTGTTGATTAGAAGTTCGAATTCAGAGGAGGGAAAACTATATAATCAATGATACTCCTTTAAATTAACTGTCCTTAGTTTTAATTCGTATCCTTACTGTTTTGATGATGTTATATCATGATTAATTAAGTAGGCTCCTTTCTAGATCCATATATATGTTTTAGTTAATATGTTTTATGTGTGGACATATGAGATTCACATTGGAATTCGAAAATTTGGGAGAACAGGAACCTGAGATTATTCTGAATTCTGAAAACTCAATTACCTGTCAAACTCTTCACTGTTGTTTCCAGAGAACACAGTTCACTGTCGTAATTTTCCTGTCATACATTCAGCTTACCATATCCTGAGAACATATATTCCTGTCATGCATTTCCTACACCATTGTAATATCAATCACATAACTTCCAGTTTCCTGCACACAATTCATCCAATCACACAGGTTCACAACCATAAAAATCTGAGGTAGTGTATGATTAATATGATATGAATTCCCTTCCTTTTAACTGGGTTTTGTTTTGATATAAAACCTGAGATTAATTGGGGGTTCAATGAATTGATTTCCCTTTTTTTCCTTTTTAACTGAGTTGTTAAAAATCTGAACTGAGATTTCTGAGTTTGAATGTACTGATTTTCAGTATTTTAATTTGGGATTTAGTTAGGACTGCCCCTGTGGTTTATGCATTGGTTTTCATTGTGGTTGTTCACTGTTTTCCTTACATAACACTGTCACCAGTGATCACAAGCACACACAAACCAGAACTCATGACCCACACACACTGTTATATACACACACACACATTTCATAAAAATATACACACATCCTTCACTGATTTTTCTTACTCACATCCTTGACACACACACACACACACACAGTTTCACTCACTCACTCTCTATTTTCTATCACTCTCTATGTATCCTATTCCTATGTAATATATGTATATATGTAATGTAGGTATATATGTAATGTATACTTAATATATGTATATATATATATATATATATATATATATATATATATATATATATATATATATATATATATATATGATATAAGTTGTGTATTAGATATAGGTAATGTCAGGTTGTCATGAATTATGATTGGCTAATAGGCATGATATAGCCTATAGCCTATGGTGTGTCAGTTAGACTAGTTAAGCCTAGTTAGACTTGCTAGACCTAGGTTTGACTTCTTGGTTGACCAGGATTGACCAAGAGTTGACTTTGACCTAGTTTGACCTAGACTCATGTAGAATGCATAGTAGAGCTTCATTTTATCATTTTAGACTTGTTGTGACTTGTGCTGTTCTGATTAGGAGCCAGACACCACTCCTCGGACAGTATATTCACCTTGGACATTCAGATAGCAGGTGAGTACATTCTCTGACCATTTCATACTTGCTAGAACTTATATTCCTGCTCTAGATTTACTTTACTTGTATGCTGACACGTTGGTAACACGGATTGGTACTATATGGATCCCTTCATGAGATGTTATCCCCCTCAGGAGCATCAGGTACTTCATATCTGTACGTTTCACTTACATCATGTATCATCATGCTTCACTATTCATGCTCGCTCTGTATTCATGTACTCTCATGTTCGTAGAGTCTCCTATGAATCAATTTCACGTGTGCTCTCATCACGGAGGCAGTAAAATCTTGAACCTTAACGTAACATGTCTGGATCCTTGTGTATTGGTTGGGGCTGGGGGAGTAGAAATAGCATGTGAATAATTCCAAATAATATAATCTTGAACCACCTCTCTTGAATCACCTCTACCTGTTCACATGTCTAGCTTGTACTCTGATATATTAGTCACTGATAGTTCTCTACCTATAGTAGATATTTCTATTACAGTTATCTCTTTTACTTCATGTACTTTCCTTCAGTTATTCACATATCGTGCTCTATTGCATGTTTATTATCTTCTGACATGATATGAACTGCGTGAGATGTATTGTGCTCGCTCCTGTCCTGACTGGACCTGTTGATATATTACAGAGGATGAGGATGAGGCTTACTGCACTACCAATTATGGAGCAGCCCTAGATGACACTGGCGAGTTGGACTCTCAGGAGGACCCAGCTCTAGCTGATGTTATCATCCCTACTGCCTAGACTAGTTTAGTTAGGCTTTATCTTACTTATGTTGTCATTTGGGATTGAGTTGTATTATGTCTGTTATTGTGTCGTTTAGACACTTAGACTTATTTCCATTTCTGTTTGTACTTCCTTTGAGACTTTCATATTTATGATATCGTTCTATCTTCTGCCTTAGATGTGATTGAGACTGTATTCTGTATTGTCACCTCCACTCGGAGTGTATATACTGTACAGGTACCTTATATTGTTAGATGTTGTGACCTAGGACAGCGTTCTACCGCCGACACTGCGGCGTAGGCTGGACGTACCCACTTCTCGTGCCTTTACTCTAGGGTGCGGGTCGTGACACATTTTTAGTGGTGGCCCATGCAGGTCTAGATAGAAGTGTAGTGGTATTCGAACTAGAATATCACTGCAGCCTGCAGTAGAATTAGAAGAAATTTTTTTGAGGTATTCGATCACATTAGGAAAAACTCTTTTATTACTATCTAAACCCTTATTGTCAGCTGATCCTTTTGAATTATAATTGTCCGCCTTTGTTATATCGCTTCTTTCTCAGAAATTGATACTCTTGTTTGGTCTATCTTCAGGATGGTAGAGACTCATCAGCAGCGTACCATTCTTAGAGATGCTATAGAGGGATCTGCTACCTCTCAGCCAGATCAGCAGAGACAGGAGACTGCAGCTCCTGTCCCCTCTGTTCGTATTGAGGCTCTAGCAGCAGCAGCAGGGGGTATGCCTCCACCGACTCGGAGGCAGGACCCAGTCATCCCAGAGGATCCTTTCCAGCAGCTACCTGCAGGGACAGTTGATGCCGTTCAGCTATTGGCTTTCTTCAGACAGTACATGGAGGGCCAGCAGACCCAGCAGTAGAGGCACACGGCAGAGCAGCAGAGGTATTGAGCTGGCAGTGACGGCTGTTGAGAGAGTCGTAGCTCAGCCAGCAGCAGTCCAGCAGCCGTACCAGCCACGGAAGAAGGGCATCCAGGACTTCCAGAAGATGCACCCGAGAGACTTCCGAGGGACAGAGGGGATCCTGTATGCTGATGAGTGGATCGAGCATATGGAGGAGATCTTCAGGCTGGCTGAGATCCCGACGAGGCTCCAGATAGAGGCAGCGGCCAGTATGATACAGGATCTGGCCCGTACATGGTACCAGACCGACCCGAGGGTCGGCACAGCAGGACAAGACTTGGGCAGCCTTCAAGAAGCTGTTCAAGGAGAAGTTCTTTCCAGACGGAGCATTGGGATCCCTCGAGACCCAGTTCGAGGCCCTGGTCCAGGGGAGCCAGTCCGTAGAGGAGTACGCAGGAGAGTTCTACCGCCTGAGAAGATTTATGGAGGACCTATCGGAGACTACAAAGGCCCGGAGGTTCCAAAAGGGCTTGGTAAAGGAGGTCAAGTCCTACACCAAGAACGCCCGCAGCGCTACATTTAAGGAGATCCTGGTGGACGTACTAGCTGCAGAGGATGAGCTTGAGCTTAGGCTCAAGAGGGGGCGAGACTCCCAGGGAGGCAGCAATAGTGGAGGACCGGCCAAGAGGCCTCACTTTCAGCAGCAGCCTCAGGGACAGGGCCGTGCACCTTTTCGGCAGGTGCAGCAGCAGCAGCCGATGCAGCAGCAGCAGGCTCAGAGACAGCAGTCCACCAGTTGTCCCTACTGCAAGAAGCCAGGGCATGGGTGGACTGAGTGCAGGAGGAGACTGGAGAAGTATCTTCTTTACGGATCGTCAGAGCATCAGATGAAGGACTGTTCTCTCTCTACAGGCAGAGCAGCTCAGCGAGCCGGAGCCAAGGCTCTAGTAGGCCAGCCGAGGGGACCAGCCCTGCAGACACAATAGCAGAGGTTTGGCCAGCACCAGCAGCAGGACAGGGGAGGCCAGTAGGGGCGAGCTTTTGCCATTGCAGCTGAGGATGCAGAGGCGATAGGAGAGCTGATCGCAGGTTCGGTTCTTCTTGACTCCAGTCCAGCTTTTGCATTATTCGATTCCGGTGCTTCGCATAGTTTCATATCATTATCTTTTGCGGTTAGACACGGTATCATAGCTGAATCGTTGCCTAGGACTTACAAGATCATGATCGGGGGAGGCATTATCCTCGTACGTGATGTTTGTAAGGATCGGAGAGTTGTTTTGGAAGGCCGCAAGTTGGAGGTGAGCTTGCTCGTAATGCCATTGCCGAACTACGATATAGTACTCGGTATGGATTGGTTGAGTAGGCACCACGCCAGCATTGATTGCAGAGGGGGTAGAGTTCTCTTCAGAGCGCCGGGGGATCCAGAGTTCGAGTACTCCAGACGTCAGGCGGAGCAGAGCAGCGGAGTTTTCTGTAGAGTCTCGGTTGAGGAGCAGACGATTCCACACCCCTTGATAGCAGAGTATATAGATATTTTTCCAGAGGAGTTGCCGGGATTACCACCAGACAGAGACATAGAGTTCTCGATAGACTTGATTCCAGGGGCGGAACCCATCTCTCAGCATGTCTATCGGGTAAACAACAGTGAGCTGGTGGAGCTGAAAAAGCAAGTGGATGAGCTGCAGGACAAGGGCTTCATCCGCTCGAGTTCGTCGCCATTGGGTGTACCAGTGTTGTTTATGCCGAAGAAGGATGGGTCAGTACGGATGTGTATTGACTACAGGGCACTCAACAACCTCACGATCAAGAACAGATACCCACTGCCGCGGATCGACGATCTTTTTGACCAGTTGAACGGAGCTCGGGTATTTTCCAAGATTGATCTGAGGTCGGGATATCACCAGGTGAAGGTGAAGGGGGATGATATTCCCAAGACCGCTTTCAGGATGCGGTTCGGGCAGTTTAAGTTTTTGGTTATGCCGTTTGGGCTAACCAATGCACCAGCAGTATTTATGAACCTTGTGAACAAGGTGTTCCACCAGTATCTGGATCAGTTTGTGGTGGTGTTCATAGATAACATCTTGATATATTCCAAGACTGAGGAGGAGCACGAGGAGCATCTGCGGATAGTGCTGGAGATTCTCAGGAGGGAGCAGCTGTATGGAAAACTCTCCAAGTGTGAGTTTTTCTTAGACCGGGTGGACTTCTTGGGGCACGTTGTGACTGGAGATGGTATCTAAGTTGACCCCAAGAAGATTGTAGCAGTTGAGGCATGGGCAGTGCCGACTTCAGTTGCAGAGATCAGGAGCTTCCTGGGGCTGGCAGGATATTATCGGAGATTTGTGCAGGATTTCTTCCGAGTTGCAGAGCCGTTGACGCAGTTGACCCGGAAGGATGCTGAGTATGTTTGGTCAGAGGAGTGTCAGACAGCTTTTGATGAGTTGAAGAAGCGGCTTACGACAGCTCCGATTCTGACATTGCCTTCAGGATCAGGTGGTTTCACTATTTATAGTGACGCTTCAGGAAAGGGGATAGGTTGCGTCTTGCAGTAGCGTGGGAAGGTTATTGCCTATGCTTCCAGGTAATTACGTCCCCATGAGAAGAACTACCCTACCCACGACCTGGAGCTGGCAGCGGTGATTTTTGCTTTGAAGTTGTGGAAGCATTATCTGTATGGGGAGAGGGTGGAGATCTTTACAGATCACAAGAGCTTAAAGTATGTGTTCACTCAGAAGGAGTTGAACACGAGGCAGCGCAGATGGTTGGAGTTGATGAAGGACTTCGACATTGCACTGCAGTATCATCCAGGAAAGGCCAACGTGGTTGTCGATGCCTTGAGTAGGTATCCGACAGCCATGTGTTTGACCATGGATCGGCATTTACTTGCAGATTTGGAGAGCCTTGGGATTGAGGTGATCGTGCCCGGAGTGCAGATGCAGATGTGGGGCATGCAGATTCAGTCAGACTTGGTGGAGAGGATCAAGTCGGCACAGCTTGAGGACGTTGCTCTGCGGTGTCTCCGAGAGCAGGTTCGAGCAGGATTGCTGGAGGGTGAGTTTTTTCTTGCAGATGATGGTGCCTTGAGGCACGGTTCCAGATTATGTGTGCCCAGCAAAGATCTCAGGGAGCAGGTTATGCAGGAGGCCCACGGATCTCAGTACTCTATACACTCTGGCGCCAACAAGATGTACCGAGATCTGAGAGAGCATGTTTGGTGGTCCGGGATGAAGCGGGAGGTGGCTCGCTTCGTAGCTAGGTGCTTGATCTGTCAGCAAGTCAATGCAGAGAGACAGAGGCCCGGTGGATTATTGCAGCCGCTGCCCATTCCCGAGTAGAAATGGAAGCATATCACTATGGACTTTGTATCAGGATTGCCGCGTACGCCAGGAGGAAAAGACGCGATTTGGGTCATCGTTGATAGGTTGACCAAATCGGGCCACTTCTTGCCATTCAAGGTGGGTACGTCTACAGAGAGGCTTGCGGAGATGTATATGCGGCAGATAGTCTGGATTCACGGAGTTCCGGTCAGCATCGTCTCAGATCGGGATAGTCGCTTTACTTTCCATTTCTGGAGGAGTCTGCAGACTAGCTTGGACACTCAGCTCAAGTTTAGTACCGCATACCACCCCCAGACGGACGGACAGTCAGAGCGGACTATTCAGACACTTGAGGATATGCTGCGGACATGCGTCTTGAACTTTGGAGGCTCCTGGAAGGATTATCTTCATTTGGTGGAGTTTTCTTACAACAACAGCTTCCAGGCCAGCATTGAGATGTCACCTTTCGAGGCTCTGTACGGGCGTAGGTGCCGTACACCCTTATCTTGGGATGATGTTGGTGAGCGAGCTTTACTGGAGCCAGAGATGGTTGTTGATGCAGCCGAGAAGGTGAAGCTCATCAGGGACAGACTTCGCATAGCGCAGGACAGACATCGGCACTGGGCCGATAGCCACCGGAGGCCCTTGGAGTTTGAGGTACAGATTAGAGTAGGATTAGATTAGGTTTGATTGTTTGTGTTTTATTGATCATGTTTGTTTATCATAGTTAATTTGAGACTTGCTTGTGTTTAGGTCGGAGACATGGTTTTTCTACGGATATCTCCGACTCGTGGTACGATACGTTTTGGTGGAGTTGGAAAGCTTAGCCCGCACTTCATCGGCCCTTTCGTTATCAGCAGGAGAGTCGGCGATGTGGCTTACAGGCTAGACTTGCCACCTGCACTTGTGGGGGTCCACAACATATTCTACGTATCATAGTTGAGACGGTACGTGGCTGACCCTAGCAATGTGCTTGATCATTCGGAGATTGAGGTCGGACCTAATCTTAGCTATCCAGAGTAGCCTGTGGAGATTCTGGATCGACGAGAGAAGGTACTGAGGAACCAGACGATACCTTTGGTTCGCGTCGCATGGAGGCATCATTCTCCAGGAGAGTCTACCTGGGAACGGGAGGATGAGATGCGCGAGCGATACCCTTATCTTTTTGGACCCTGAGGTATGATTTTCTATCCTTCTCACCAGTTAGTTACGCCTTTCAATTTCGAGGACGAAATTCTTTTAAGGAGGGTAGACTTGTCACTACACATTTTTGACTTGAGGGTATTTTGGTCATTTTGACTTTTTGGTACTTTTGAATTTTTATTATTTAAATATGTACTGATTGTTGGTTTGAGGCTTGACCTAGAAACTTAGCCTAATCTAGATTAGCCTTGAATGATTAGGTTAACTAGTCATGAGATAATTACTAATATCTAGATATTATAGGAAGATATTTTTACTCTAAGATATTTGTAAAAGTTAGCCTATGACTTTTGAACCAATGGGAATGCCTAGAATTTGTTGGACAACCCTTAGCCACTCATCAAGACCTAAATGTCACGACCCGCACCCGGTTTTTTTTTTTTATTTTAAAACGGATACGAGACGTGTCCAAGCCAGCCTACGCCGCAGTGTCGGCGGTAGAACGCTGTCACGGCCATGAAGATCAAAATCACAAATAATCCAATGCTCATTCACATAAACTAATTTAACTTACAATGATCACAAGTTTTACTTTTGTAGAAGAATATAAACTTGTACAATTCAATGAATGACTACAACTCGACTATTTAGCTAGTCTCTAGGCTTTTGTCGGTAAGTATTCCCGTCACTCCCCAAGCTAAGTGAATCCACGGCTAACCTGAAAATGTTGGTTTCCAGTCAGGAATGGAACGAGCACAATTCACTGAATGCAATTTCAAATAAAGAAGATGACTATAAACAAGGGTTAGACATCAATCATGGGTTTGAAAATAAACATGAAATATAAAAACCAATAGTAAGTAAATAGACACAAAATACTCTCCCCGACTGTTAGAAGTACCTTTGATATGTGATCGGTCTCGGGACAATTATGCGACACGGTCTACACGGTCTAAAGTTACACGGTCTACAGTTACACGGTCTACAATTACACGGTCTACAGTTACACGGTCTACAGAAAATATTGCAATAAAGAAATATTGTCTACAGAATAATAATCACGAACTACACAGATTAAATGCAATAAATAAATCACTGTCTACACGGTCTACTTTGCAATAAATAAATCACTGTCTACAAGAAATAAATGTAACACGGTCTACACGGTCTACAAGAAATAAATGCAACACGGTCTACACGGTCTACACGGTCTAAGGTCAGATCACACATCGTTGGTACTTCTCATTCCCGACTCAACAATTTATAATAGAAAATAATCACATAACTAATGAAACCAACCAATGAAATATAGTGAAAATCAATATCGAAATGCAGACAATAAATTATACTCGCCTGTGGTCCTGTGCTGGTGAAACCGATGATCCAAACCACTCAATATGCCACTATAGTCAAAACCCGTACAACAGTCCCCGGAAGCTGAAATAAACAATACCAATGATCTCAGAATAGTCCAATTAGCTAGGATTGCCTGTCCTTACGTCCAATTCTGGACACAGGGGCAAAACGGTAATTTCGGGCAAAAACGATGTCCGTCGTTGGACCCGCTTTGCACCGAAAAGCGTGCCAGAGTCAACGGTCTCTAAAGTCGTCAAACTACATGTCTACGAATCCAGTTTTTCGATACGAACCCAACCGTATGTCCAGAGTTGGATTCCGGCGGACCGTGCACAAAATCGTCCGTTGAGTGGGACCGTGGGGCCCGCAAAACGACGTCGGATTCGACTGTCTCAGAATTGGACCAAACTTGGCATACAGGACCAGAAAAATGATACGGTTCTGTTGGCGCAAGTTTCGTCTCGATCTGACGATCGTGCACAAAGTAATTGGAGAATTTGCAATGTGCACGATACGGGGAATTTCGACGGATACGCATCAAATTCGTCGCGCACACGCGACCAATTTGAATTCCGTCAAAGCCCACACGACCACGAAGCCGTTACGCAGCTTTCGATGCTTTCGGTTCGCGACCACGTCGTCCCGATTAGCGTGACGCACGTCGTGTGGAACAATTTTCTAGTTTTCAAAACAGGTTTTTGGAAAACTTTGGGATTCGATTTCTCGACGCTCAGTCGATGAATTCAAATTCTGCAAAAAGGGATTCGAAGCCTTACATGTTGTCAACAAGTATCTTCAAATAGATTTTCTAATAAGGGACTGGATTGATCGGAAACGATCCTCAAATATGGGTTCATGGACTGCTATATTCCCTGTTTTCGAACAGGTTTTTGATCGACTTCGTGTCGATTTCTTGGGTCGGTCGCACGACTATTTCAAAACCTAACTACTGGGATTCGAAGATGGTTATGTTGTGGTCGTACCTGAACAAACGGTTCGACGTTTCGTCGAACGAGGAGGGAGAAATCACGTCGCGAAATTGGATGTTTCCCCCCCCCCGCGCACTCGCTGCTGTTTCTTTCCACTGTGCTCGCGCGCGGCTTGCTCTGCCGACGCCGTCCTCCGGCCAGCGACGGTGCGGTAGGGCGGCGCGCACAGACCCAGGGGTCGCCAGGGATGGTTGGCGAGATCGAGGAGAAGTTGGATTAGGGTTTCGTCGCTCCTTTCTCACGATCTCTCCCGTTCAATATATACTATCCATATATACTGTAAATTTGCTGCTCTCGGTTTTGGGCCGAGATTCTTTCTCGGTTTCATGGGTCTTCTGCTGATGCTGGCTCGACTTGGCACTGGGTTGTGCGGTCAGCAGCTTGGTGGGTTTGGCCTGGCTCCACATGCTGGTTTGTTTTATTTCCATTGTCCCTTTTTTTATTTTTTTTTTATAAGCTTCTCTGTTTTGCCAAACCGAGCAAAAGAGGGGGGGTCGGGTTCGCGAACAGGCATGGTGGCCTTGCTGGGTTTGAACGGCCTCCCTTGGGCTGGGATCAAAAGGAAGATTGTTTTTTTGTAAGCACCCTTACTTGAACATGGGAATGTGCTAGATTTGCCTAAACGATTTGAGCTTGAACAAATGAAACTTGACTAGTGAGCTCTAGCCTAAACCAGCTCAACTTGAAAAGCTCAGCATGCACTGCATCTACTACCCTAACTTGACTATGACCAAGTTGGGCTCCAATGTGCCAACATGATCAAGTTTATAATTATATATATTTTGTATTCACATAGTTATTAGCTGTTGATCTCATTGTTACCGGCTAATTATATTAGTTATGCAGTACACTTGAGGTAGGGAAAAGACTCGACCAAAGAATCAAAGATCAAATTAAGCTGTTCCAAAGCCTAGCTCTGGTTTGAACATAGTCATTCAAGTTCATGGTCAAGTTATGCTCAATATGTCCTTCTAACTGGATCAAACTCAAACATCCAAAGTTTGACACAGCTCGACTCATTTAAATGCCCTAATCGACTAGACTGGGGAGAAAGAGATGGGAGTATCTAATGAGAAACAGAGAAGACACAAATAAGAGAGAGAGGTAATATCATTAATTTAGTGATATAAGGGCATGTATCGATCAGATTCAGTCAGCAATAAAATATATTTATTTAATCACCATAAAATAATAACTAATTAACTATTTATAAAATCTAATATTCACCCCTTTAAATCAATTAAATAATAAATAAATATTTCTAAATTTTCGGGGAGGAGAGCTACACTAAAACCTAGCCCTAATAAATCTATGGCAGCCATCAAACACCCCCTCCCTGTCACGCCCCAGAACCATAATACTGGAGAGCGGGGGCAGACATAGCCAGCTACGTATATTGAAATGGAAGACCACCTCGATATACGGTCACGGCTGTCTAGAAACATGAGGGTTTACTACAAGCCAACAGTCTCTTATGGTCATGAACAAGCCTAATGTCTCAATCACAACCAAGTAAGTAAGGTCGCAAGATGTATGATCATTAAATATACAATAATAAGGCATCCCAAATATTACATATTCAGCTGATCATGAAGCTAGTCGTACAAAATACGGGGACTAGCAAGAGTTAAGTCATACATGATCAACCCTAGGATTTGTTAATCATGTTTACAGCCCGTAGGCAGACAGTAAGTAAAAGTGCATCGAGCTAACAGGTGCTCGTCGGCTAAATGCCTCAAAGGAATAACTTTACAATAGAGTGAGCGAAACAAAATAGAAAACCCACTCGTAGCCCGGGTTCCTTCTAGTCGCCACCATTGGGCTGGAAGCTTGGTAGATCCTCGGGAGCTGCTCCGAAATCTGGCCACACAAAACCAGCTGGGTCAACCCTAGAAAGAGCAAGTGCCACAAGGGGGCCACGAAATAAGAACAAAAGCCAGCAATTAGCACAAGAAAGATCTAATATTAAAACTAAAATTTACGAAAACATGTCAAGATGATATATGACGAGATTACCATGGAACTATTCCGATAGCCAGGTTACAACCCGTAAATCAAACAAGGACCGGGGTTGTAACCCTTCGTCTGAACAGAACTTGGTTTTCCACCATTTATCGGCAAGATAATAATGTAAGAAATCAAGACAGAAAACAATCTTGTACTGGAATCAAGACATGGCTAGACTGGTTATACCTCATTCAATCAATCATGGCCAAGCAGATACTACGGCTTACTACTTTAACTAACTAGGGTTATCACAGGCCTAATTACTAACAAGATGCAGTGAGATTGTTCCACAGCCACAAGCCCTGCAGACCATCCAGGTTACCCAGGTCAAAAGTTAGGGGTTGAATTCTGGTGGGTACATTGCCCAGAAGACAAATGTACCCTTAGGTGACTTAGAGGGTGCAACACGCGACGGTGTGCTGGAAATGTGCCCTACTCGACGGCAGGCTACAGATCCTAAGAGCGCCCAGGTAACGGGATTGCCTGTAGCTGTGTCATCTCTTCATGACTACTGTGTTATTCTAGTTATTAACCTTAATCCATTTTAGTAGGTACTCCTGACCGTGGTACTCAGGAGTTCCATCCTAGACATGATGTAAGACAGGACAAGTGGATTTAACAAGCAAGCAAGAAGGAACTACCCACGGTGTCAAGGCAGGTCAAGTTAAGTTAGCCGTCGCAACAGCATTAAGATAAATCATGTTAGGGTACTTTTCAGGAGTGCGCCACGACGGGCCACTATCATGTCAGGTTGGTCATGTCAGGAGTGCACCACTACGGGTCACTGTCGTGTTATGCTAGTTCCTGGTCATACCATGCCATGTGCAATAGTCATTCCAAACATATTAAGTAAATCAAGATCGTGACAAAAGACGTAAGGATATAAAATGGGCGTAAAATATCTAATAAAATATCAATATATAGGGCTATAGAAGAGCCAAGCTTAAGGAAATAAGACCAAAACTCCAAGAGCCCATGGGTTAAGCAAGGGGTTCAGGGTGCAGCGTACGCACAAGACACGCACGCAGGAGAGCTGCATACGTGAAAAGTCACGCACGCCAGAGAGCTGCATACGTGAAAAGTCACGTACGCCAGAGAGCTGCGTACGTGCAAAAGCACGCAAGCAGAGAGCTGCGTACGCGTAAAAACACGCACGCAGGGTCTGGGTCTTCTTCTCCATGGCTGAGAAGAAGCTCCAATGGCTCCAAAACTTCAAGACATCACAACTTAGCCATCCGAACTCCAAATCCAGATTTCCAAAGTTCTAACCAAGGTAGAATTGAACTCTCTTCCACATGAAAACATCAAAACCCATAAAAATCCAACTTAAGTAGATCAAAACCATACAAAACCGAAAATAGGAAAACCTAGATCTAGAGCAATGGAGACTCCAAATCACAAAATACCAAGTTCTAATGTTGATCACCATGTCCTAATCTAGCAAATGGACAAATAAAAGAGGGTTCTCATGTGGTGGCAAGGTGCACTTGCCTATGGGTGGGTGTGTGTAGAGGAAGGAGAAGAGTGTTGTGTAGAGGAAGGAGAAGAAGAAATAAATGGTGGTTTATGAGGAGAGAGAAAAAGTTGGTGGAGTTTTAAAGAGGGTAGGATGTGGTGTGTTGAGGGTGGAGAGTAGGTTAAGGTGATCCAATACATATTAAACCAAACCAAACCAACCCAATCCCATTAAAATCGAGCCATGTCAAAAACCCAAAATACGAGAAATACCGAAATTCCACAAGTTGAGAAAAATAAAAAAACATGCCAAAATACAGATACGAGTATAAATACAAAATATGAGAAATACGGGAAATGAGGGTGACACTCCCCCTTCCTATAAAGTCTCATTAACAAAAGCCTTGCCTCTTTTTACTTCTTGCTAAGAACCCTAGAAATTCCCCTCAAATTTCCTTCCCCTAATATCCGAATCAAACCTAAATTGGCCCTAATCAATTGCATCATAACCCTCTACCACAGTGGGAGCTAGTAGAGACTTGCTAGCTAGGATTTGGAATCGTTTTGATCGATTGGAGTTTGAAGGAGAACCCTCAACCTCACACCCTTTTCATTGAGAATCATTCTTAATAGGTAAACCTATGTAAACCTTGTAAAATTGTGTTTTATTTTCATAAATGCATGCATATAGGTATACCCTAGCTGTAGGGATAGTTTGGTGCTAGGTAGTGTCAATTTCGTGTCCTTATCGGACACGTATCAGTAAATTTAAGAACGTGTTCGACGAAATGCCTATAAGAATAAAATGTTATTAATTTCAAAAAGTAATTGAATAGAAATTCTTATTTTGATGTCGTTTACACGATTGTGATTGACTGGGGTGGTTTTGAGTCGTTTCCGAGTCACATTGGACTCGCGGACACGGTCGCGCGTACCTGGGCGCACTGTCCTGCTACCCGCAGGGTCGTGCGACTCGTATAGGACACGTGGGCATGTGCCATTAGATGTAGAGCTCGGGGCAGTGTCTGACATGACACTCCCCAAGTCTCGTGTCACTTGGTGGTGTGTCGGGTGCGTGCGGACACGTGCACAGGCCAACCGAGCTCGTGCAGTCTCGTGTGCGCGTGTGTAATGGTCTGGACACTTGTGTCTAGTGTTTGTGGACACGAAACTGAGGGTATAACACGTGCACACATTTGATATTAATTACCAACCTTTTTCAAGGATTATTAAATGATATTTCATTGTCGAATGGGAATTCCCCATTTTTCTGATACTGTCAGTATTAGTGAATTGATTCACTATTTTTCTCCCTGATTCGATTTGCATTAATAATTTAATATCATGTATATTGTGATGATTTTAATTACTACACATTTAATGTCAAGTTTAGGACATAGGGGATTCATTTTGTGATTGAATTGTTGATTAGAAGTTCGAATTCAGAGGAGAGAAAACTGTATAATCAATGATATTCCTTTAAATTAACTGTCCTCAGTTTTAATTCGTATCCTTACTGTTTTGATGATGTTATATCATGATTAATTGAGTAGGCTCCTTTCTAGATCCATATATATGTTTTAGTTAATATGTTTTATGTGTGGACATATGAGATTCACATTGAAATTCGAAAATTTGGGAGAACAGGAACCTGAGATTATTCTGAATTCTGAAAACTCAATTACCTGTCAAACTCTTCACTGTTGTTTCTAGAGAACATAGTTCACGGTCGTAATTTTTCTTGTCACATATACAGCTTACCATATCCTGAGAATATATATTTTTGTCATGCATTTCCTACACCATTGTAATATCAATCACATAACTTCCTGTTTTCTGCACACAATTCATCCAATCACACAGGTTCACAACCATAAAAATCTGAGACAGTGTAGGATTAATATGATATGAATTCCCTTCCTTTTAACTGGGTTTTGTTTTGATATAAAACCTAAGATTAATTGGGGGTTCAATAAATTGATTTCCCTTTTTCTTTTTTAACTGAGTTGTTAAAAATCTGAACTGAGATTTCTGAGTTTGAATGGACTGATTTTCAGTGTTTTAATCTGGGATTTAGTTAGGACTGCCCTGTGGTTTATGCATTGGTTTTCATTGTGGTTGTTCACTGTTTTTCCTACATAACACTGTCACCAGTGATCACAAGCACACACAAACCAGAACTCATGACCCACACACACTGTTATACACACACATATTTCATAAAAATATACACACACCCTTCACTGATTTTTCTCACTCACATCCTTGACACACACACACACAGTTTCACTCACTCACTCTCTATTTTCTATCACTCTTTATGTATCCTATTCCTATGTAATATATGTATATATGTAATATAGGTATATATGTAATGTATGCTTAATATATGTATATATATATATATATATGATATAAGTTGTGTATTAGATATAGGTAATGTCAGGTTGTCATGAATTATGATTGGCTAATAGGCATGATATAGCCTATAGCCTATGGTGTGTCAGTTAGACTAGTTAAGCCTAGTTAGACTTGCTAGACCTAGGTTTGACTTCTTGGTTGACCAGGGTTGACCAAGAGTTGACTTTGACCTAGTTTGACCTAGACTCATGTAGAATGCATAGTAGAGCTTCATTTTATCATTTTAGACTTGTTGTGACTTGTGCTATTCTGATTAGGAGCCAGACACCACTCCTCGGACAGTATATTCACCTTGGACATTCAGATAGCAGGCGAGTACATTCTCTGACCATTTCATACTTGCTAGAACTTATATTCCTGCTCTAGATTTACTTTACTTGCATGCTGACACGTTGGTAACACGGATTGGTACTATATGGATCCCTTCATGAGATGTTATCCCCCTCAGGAGCATCAGGTACTTCATGTCTGTGCGTTTCACTTACATCATGTATCATCATGCTTCACTATTCATGCTCGCTCTGTATTCATGTACTCTCATGTTCGCAGAGTCCTCCATGAATCAATTTCACGTGTGCTCTCATCACGGAGGCAGTGAAATCTTGAACCTTAACGTAACTTGTCTGGATCCTTGTGTATTGGTTGGGGCTGGGGGAGTAGAAATAGCATGTGAATAATTCCAAATAATATAATCTTGAACCACCTCTCTTGAATTACCTCTACCTGTTCACATGTCTAGCTTGTACTCTGATTCACTAGTCACTGATAGTTCTCTACCTATAGTAGATATTTCCATTACAGTTATCTCTTTTACTTCATGTACTTTCCTTCAGTTATTCACATATCGTACTCAATTGTATGTTTACTATCTTCTGACATGATATGAACTGCGTGAGATGTATTGTGCTCGCTCCTGTCCTGACTGGACCTGTTGATATATTACAGAGGATGAGGATGAGGCTTACTGTACTACCTATTATGGAGCAGCCCTAGACGACACTTACGAGTTAGACTCTCAGGAGGACCCATCTCTAGCTGATGTTATCACCCCTACTGCCTAGACTAGTTTAGTTAGGCTTTATCTTACTTATGTTGTCATTTGGGATTGAGTTGTATTATGTCTGTTATTGTGTCGTTTAGACACTTAGACTTATTTCCATTTCTGTTTGTACTTCCTTTGAGACTTTCATGTTTATGATATCGTTCTATCTTCTGCCTTAGATGTGATTGAGACTGTATTCTGTATTTTCACCTCCACTCGGAGTGTATATACTGTACAGGTACCTTATATTGTTAGATGTTGTGACCTAGGACAGCGTTCTACCGCCGACACTGTAATGTAGGCTGGACGTACCCACTTCTCATGCCTTTACTCTAGAGTGCAGGTCGTGATACTTTTGAACGGCAAAAACCAAGGCCAGACATTCTTTCTCCACAGGAGTATAGCTGTGTTCAGCTCTAACCATCATTCGGCTAAGATAATAAATTGCCTGTTCATGACCCTTATCACTTTTCTGTGCAAGAAGAGCACCAAGCGAATGATCTAAGGCTCGAACATAGAGCAAAAATGGTCTTCCCACCACTGGAGGTACCAGGACAGGTGGATTTGTAAGGTATTGCTTGATGTCATTGAAGGCTTTTTGACATGTTTCATCCTAAACAAATGATACACCTTTCTTTAATAGACGAGAGAAAGGTTGACATCTCCCAGAAAGATTAGATATAAATCTCCTGATATAAGCAATGCGACCTTGGAAACCACGGAGTTCTTTTAGATTGCGTGGAGGACGCATTTCAAGAATTGCTTTGATTTTATCAGGATCAACGTGGATACCTTGAGAAGTAATGACAAATCCCAAAAACTTGCCACTGGAAACCCCTAAGAAATACTTAGTAGGGTTCATCTTTAATTGATGTTGATGTATCAACTCAAATACTATCTTCAAGTCTTGAATATGATCATCTTTTGATCGACTTTTGACAGCAATATCATCTACATAACATTCAACTGTTTTTCGTAGATGTTCTTGAAATATGTTACTCATGGCCCGTTGATACGTAGCACCGGCATTTTTTAGACTAAACGGTATAACCGTATTACAGCAAACTTCAAGGGGTGTACGGAAAGCGGTATGCTTTTCATCTCCTGGATGCATCTTAATCTGGTTGTATCCTGAAAATTCGTCCATGAAAGACATGCGTTCAAAACCACATGTATTGTCTATCATGACATCAGTAATCGGAAGTGAAAATTCATCTTTTGGACAAGATGCATTAAGATCTCAAAAATCTATACAAACTCAAACTTTTCCATTCTTCTTCATAATAGGAACAATGTTGGCAACCCAGTCTGGGTGTTGTTCTTCACGAACAAAGCCACATGTGATCAGCTTTTTGACTTCTGCTTCAATTGCATCCATCATATCTGGTCAAAAATGCCGTTGCTGTTGTTTTACAGGCTTGGCATTAGAAAGAATATTGAGTTTATGAGTAGCTACTTTAGAATCTAAACCTGGCATATCCTTATAACTCTATACAAAGATATCAATATATTCTTTAATCAGCTTTATCAACTCTTCCTTTTCATCTTCAGAAAGATTTTTACTAATGAATATCGGCTTGGACGTAGTTTCGTCTCCAACGTCTATCTGGACAATTTCATCTTCTGTAGGTGGCTGTCGCTGTTCAAAATGAAGCTCCCATTGAGTGTCCATTTGTTGTGCCCAAGGGTCATTTTCAAATGGCTCATATTCACCATTGGTTTGAACCATGTTGACTGAGAATACGCACTCAGATTCATCATAATGGTTTCCTCCAGAATATGAGGATTGTAAAAAACTGGAAGAAAATTATTCTTCCATATCTTCTTTGTATATGTGAGATGTATCAGATTCGATGAACTGGATTTCTTTAGAATCTGAGGATTGTGAAGAACTGGAAAAAAATTATTCTTGTATATCTTCATTAAACATGTGGGATGGATCGTATCCCAACCCATGACGAGTTTTCTGGTAAAACGGATCACCACATAATGGTAACCGTCTACCTTTGCCATGATTGAGACCTTGCATAGTCTTCAAATCATATCCCATATTTTGGATAATCTTAAGAGATTGTTGACTATATTTATGAATTCGAATTCTTTCTTTATCTTTCTCTCTGAGATCATCTGTCTAAGTAACAGTGATATTTCTAGCCAGACCAAACACAATTTGGCGCTTGTTTTTCTTATTAGACGGAATCACAAAATAAAATTCTTCGTGACGTCTATAAGTTACACAAGCTTGTGATGATGAGGCTACAGGAAGAAGATATGGAGAAGATGTTAAGAACCTTTGAGCATAAGGTCCAGCATCGATATGAGGAGGAAAAGAATTTTTTTATGATTAATATATAAGGTTTCCTCTGTATTTATGTCATTTTTATGTTGATGACTTTGATTATCAGCAGATAAAGTCATTCTTTCAATAAATTTGACAGCCATGTACTCCAAAAGGAAATCTTCATTAATATGAGATAGTACAGAATGATCAATATTTACATCATTAACAAACTGACTACTATGCTTTGGATTGATCATTAATGGACCGTCATCCGTCTTCTGTGTAGACTTGCCAAGATTGATAATCAATGGTTCTGGATCATTTGTATAAGAAGTACGTCCCTTGACCTTGATCATAAGAGGTTGAACCTGGCTCTTGACTGGAACTCTCACGGATTCCTCAGACAAAGCTCGAGTTCTTCCTTTAACCTTAATTACCAAAGGTTCGTCATTGACAGGTTGAGGTTGGATTCGACCTTTGACTTTAATCTTCAAAGGTTGATCTTCCGGGGGATCTTCTAAGACAGATTGATCTTCTGCAGGCGACCGATCTTCAGCCATATCTTATATCTCCTTCACATGTTCCTGTTTGTAGAGTATTGAATCAGAGAAATAGGCTTCAACACCCTCAAAAGGATTGATATCTGCAAATTCAGTCTTCACAATCCCTTGAGAATCCACGTACTTGAAGCATTGGTAGAGAGTTGAAGGCACAATATTATGCTCATGTATCCATGATCTTCCAACAAGGATGTTGTAAGATACATCTGAGTTGATGACATAAAAGGTCGCCATAGTTCGAAGATCATCTATTTGAATCTTCAGACGAATCTTCCCCAATGGTTTACTTTTTTCAGAGTTGAAACCAACTATCGTTGTACTAGTGTAAGTCAAATCACTAGTAGGAATCTTCAAGGGTCGTAGCTGTTAGGGTTATATACTAAAAGCATCACTTTTGTAGTAACCTTATTTCTTTAAATTTTGAATGAGAATCATATGGGCAAATGTTTGCATATTGTATTTGTTGCAAGTGTTAATGCAAATGTCTGATATTCTATATTGTAGATAATATGGTGTGTGGTGTCACACAGAAGATCATATTATCAGTTTCCTATGGAGTATATAAATAGTTCACAACCTAGATGGACTTGGACAATCTATTGGAAAGGTTGTAGTGTAATCTGGTATTAGTCTATCTTGACTATAGGTTTATACTAGTACACTTTGTGTGTATTGAACAGGACCACTTGAGGTTGTTCTCTTTGTATTGACTACATAAGAGAACAAACACCTCTGTTATTATGGATGCTTGTACTCTTAATCCGGATATAATAACGGACATGTATATGCAATGTGCATTACTTTGACTCATAAAAGAGTGAGATTCATTATGGATCAACAACCTCTATGAATTGGGTAATAACATTGTATGTATGATGGGCTGTTGATTATAAATGGAATTCATGTCCCGATACATCGGGTTGATGATGTCCTCTTAAGGAGCTCATAAGGATTGTCATGTAAACCCTGCAGGTGGATTATATCCGACATGACAAATAAAGTTGAGCGGTACTACTTAAGGATAAAAGATGTCGAATCAATATAGTTGTCAGTAACTTAATTGATCGACGGACATACGATATCTTAACATGGGGAGCCAAACGAGCATATAATAAAAGGAGCCCACAAACATAATTTGGGATTAGGGAGGTAGTGCAACAATAGCTCATTAGTGGACCGAGATATTGTTAATGGGCCTGGATTGTGTGATCGGGCTGAACACGGGATTTCCATATCCGTTAGGAGGCCTAACCCTAATTTCTCCTCATGGTCCCTGACGTAGCCTATATATATCCTCTATTCTCTGGCCGCCAGATTACTGATCAGAAATCTGAAATTTTCTCTAAATTCGTGATTAACGTAAGGAGAGAAAGAGAGTGCTGCCAAGGAGAAGAAAAGGTTGGGAGATCGTCGCCCACACGACGTCCAACTCGAGGAAGGAATACGTGCAGAAGATCTTGGGGTCGTCCATTCGAGATTGCCAAGAATTACTTGTCTCCTTTTCGGTGCAGGTATAATTCGTGAACCCTAGTTTCTGCCTATGAAGGGTTAGAACACGTATTCGATCTGTTTAACTTTCTATCGATCAATACGTACACCAAAGAAAGGGTCCTGGGAATCCCCAGTTCCATCAATTGGTATCAGAGCCACTTTGGATCTACGTATTGATTGATACGTCCATGTTGTCCAATAAAATTTGTGCTTTATAATAGTCGGTAGATGTAGATCTGTTCTAACTCGGTTTTGAAGGCATCTTAGATCCAACTATTATGGTCCAATGCATGTTTTTTATTGTATTGTTTAAACCACGGACATGTCGTGGATGTTGTTGTTGCTGTGGATGTAATTAAAATCACGAGGGTTGATCGTGCTTATTAATTTAATTTTTCAATCTAGATTATGTGTGAACTCCTTCGGGAGGCATAGGATTGATGTAATTTTAATTATTTTTGATCAATCGTGATGGCGGTGGTGGCTGTTTCTGACCCCGTATAGATCTGTGCAGCGCCAGATTTTGGATTCGGATAGTTGAGGACGGAGCAGCAAAAATGACCATAATAGTTGAATATTTTCTCTTATTTTTGTCATTTTTCTTTTTCTGATTATGCATGTTTATTATTGTGTGGTTGTTTTTTTGAAAAACCAAGCCTACATTAATAATGGACAACATGGACATAATATCAACTGGTAGAAAAACCCTCACTGTTAAATAACTAAGTGGGAGAGGATTTTTATTTAGTATAAATCCTATGGTCTCCATTACTGCTTTGTAGGTGATGTAATTATACTTGCGTGTTGGCTTTAGTACTTTCCTCCATATCGGATGAGTATAATTATGGATCACCAGTACAAACTTTCTTAGGGATAATTGTAGAAAGTTACCTAGTATGTGTTCACTTCTCCATCTGAAGGAACTCATTACAAGGTAATGGACTTAGTATTAAGTAATGGTATACACTTAGATACAAATAATGGTATCCTCCCCATCGGAGTCACTGCTATTATTTGTATGACCAGAGCAAGACCAGCATATTAATTTTATTTGTCATAAAGTTATATTGACATGATAGTAAAATTAATAAGAAAAATCTACTTGAACAAAGTTGAATTTGTATACGTCCACACTATCGTGGCATGCTAAATTCATGGTGTTCAAGTTGTTGGTGAATTTCTTATTATTGTTTTGAGGGAATCAATATTTAGTTAATTCAAAAAGTTTTTTTTGCCCTACATAATTTTATTTATGTGATTCTCAGGATTTCAAAAATGGGTTCTTTCAGTCCACTTATGGTGATTCTTAAAGAAAACAAACTTACTGGACCTAATTATATTGACTGGAAACATAATTTGGATATTGTTCTGACTGCTGAGGAGTACAAATATGTACTTGTTGAGGAATGCCCACCTAAGCCTGATGCTAACTCTGATGAAGAGGCTTATAAGAAGTGGAAAAAGGCAGATGAGATGGCGCGGTGTTACATTCTGGCATCTATGTCAAATATACTGCAACATCAGCATCAGGCCATGGCCACAGCTTATGACATGATGTATAACCTCAAGGAACTCTTCGGACATCAGAGTAGAGCAGCTAGGCAGTTTGCTATGAAATGTTTGATGAGTATAAAAATGGCTGAGGGCACACAAGTAAGGGATCATGTTCTCAAGATGATGGGTCATCTGAATGAGATGGAGATCCTTGGAGCTGAAATCGATAGGAAAACCCAGGTCGATATCATTCTCGGGACTCTGCCTAAAAGTTTTGACAATTTCTGCCTTAATTACAACATGAACAAAAGGTTGTATAGTTTGGCAGAACTTGCAAAAGAGCTACAGGATGCTGAATCTCTCTTTAGGCAGAGTGGTCATGTTTTTGTTTCTGAAAAGGCTTCTACTTCTAAGCCAAAAGGCGGTAAGAAGAAGAATAACATTCAGAAACAGGCAAACTCAGCAAAGAAGGGCATGGGACCTCAAGGCGTGGTGAAAAAGCCGAAAGGCAAATATTTCAAGTGCAAAGGGTCAGGACATTGGAAGACTGATTGTCCACTTCTCAAACAAGGGAACAAAGAAGGTATATCTTATTTACTAGTAGTTGAAACATGTTTAGCGGTGTTATCTACCGGCACCTGGTGTGTAGATACATGAGCCACTGATCATGTCTGCAATACATTGCAGGGGTTCCAGGAAACCAGACGGCTCAGTGATGGAGAGATATGCTTGTTCATGGGTGATGCTACAAAAGTATCGGTCGTTACATTAGGAGATGTCACTTTATCTTTTGGTAGAAATAAGTCTTTGACATTGAGAGATTGTCTTTATGCACCTTCACTTAGAAGGAATTTAGTTTCTGTTTCTATGTTAGTTAAGGATGGATATTCAGTTTATTTTAATGACAATATTGTTATTAGAAAGAATAAACATTTTATCTGTTCTGGTGGATTGGTTGATAATTTGTATGTCATTAATCCTATTTCACACACAATGCAACTTATGGAAATGAATAATATGTCATCTAACTTAAATAAGAGAAAAGAACCTTCTTGTATGAACCAAACATATCTTTGGCACTAACGATTGGGGCATATTAACCTAAGAAGGATTCAAAGACTGGTTAAAGATGGACCTTTGAGTTCATTGGAAGTGGAGGCACTACCAGTCTGTAAATCCTGCTTGGAAGGTAAAATGACCAAAAGGCCTTTTACGGCAAAAGGGTATAGGGCCAAAGATGTGTTGGAATTGGTTCATTCTGATTTGTGCGGACCCATAACTATCCAAGCTAGAGGTGGCTTTGAATATTTTGTCACATTTATTGACGATTATTCAAGATATGGATACATTTATTTGATGCGCCGTAAGTCTGAGTGCTTTGAGAAATTCAAAGAGTACAAGGCTGAAACGGAGAAACGTCATGGAAAATGTATCAAGTCATTACGATCAGATCGTGGTGGCGAGTACCTCTTTGGAGAGTTTAGGGATTATTTATCAGAGGCTGGGATTGTATCCCAATTGACTGCACCTGGAACGCCCCAACAGAATGGTGTAGCCGAAAGAAGGAATAGAACTCTTATGGAGATGGTTAGATCAATGATGAGTTATTCGGATTTGCCAGATTCGTTTTGGAGATATGCCTTAGAGACTGCAGCTTATATTTTGAACTTGGTTCCTTCTAAGTCAGTACCTCTTACTCCCACAGAGCTGTGGATTGGGCGTAAGCCTAGTCTGAAACATGTTCGCATTTGGGGTAGTCCAGCACATGTGCTGAATGGAAAAGCAGATAAGTTGAAATCTCGTACAGAAGTACGCTTGTTTGTAGACTATCCAAGAGGAACGAAAGGAGGTTTATTTTATAGTCCTAAGGATCAGAAGGTCATTGTTAGCACCAATGCCCGATTCTTAGAGAAAGACTATGTGATGAACCATAAACCCACAAGTAGAGTTGTTCTAGAAGAACTGAGATGTGAGACACCAAGTACTTCAGTACCAATAGTACAAGAGGATGAACCACAAATAACTGCACAACGTGTCACAAATGTTACACCACAACCGATAGTGCCTCGTCGTAGTGGGAGGGTTGTGATACAACCTGATAGATATATGTTCTTGGGAGAGTCGTCAGACTTCGTCCCTGAGGAACAAGATTATGATCCCTGTACCTACAATGAATCACTCCAAGATAAAGATGCAGAGTCGTGGCAAAAAGCAATGATATCTGAAATAGAATCTATAGATTCTAATCAGGTCTGGGAGCTTGTAGAACCACCCGTTGGTGTAAAAGCCATTGGAAGCAAGTGGGTCTATAAGAGAAAAAGAGGATCAGACGGTAAGGTTGAAACCTTTAAAGCTCGGCTTGTAGCAAAAGGTTTTACTCAAAGAGAGGGTATCGATTATGAGAAAACCCTTTCTCCTGTAGCCATGCTTAAGTCTATTCGGATTCTTTTATCTATTGCAGCTCATCTCGATTATGAGATTTGGCAAATGGATGTCAAGACAGCTTTCCTTAATGGAAGTCTTGAGGAAGACATCTATATGAAGCAACCAGACGGGTTCATTGAAAAGGGCCAGGAGCATCTTGTTTGTAAGCTCAAAAAGTCCATTTATGGACTTAAGCAAGCTTCCAGATCTTGGAACATCTGTTTTGATCAGGTGATAAAATTTTATGGATTTGATCAATGTCAGGATGAATCATGTGTATACAGAAAGTGTGACGAAAACGTGGTGGTGTTCCTAGTACTTTATGTGGATGACATCTTGCTCATTGGAAACAATGTGAAGGTATTATCTGATGTAAGGGTATGGTTATCCAAACAGTTTGATATGAAAGACTTGGGAGAAGTAGGCCACATCCTTGGGATCAAAGTTCTACGAGATCGCAAGAAAAGGATGTTGGGCTTATCCCAAGCTTCCTATATCGATACTGTACTAACTCGTTTTAGTATGCAAAATTCTAAGAAAGATTTCTTACCTTTTAGACATGGAATTGCTCTATCAAAGGAGCAATATCCAAGGACACCTAAAGAGATAGAGAATATGAAGGCAGTTCCTTATGCTTCAGCAGTAGGAAGCTTAATGTATGTAATGCTATGTACAAGACCAGACATCTGCTTTACCGTAGGCATGGTCAGCAGATATCAGTCTAACCCAGGACAAGAGCACTGGACTGCCGTAAAGCATATTTTGAAGTACCTGAAAAGGACTAAAGAGTCTATGCTAGTTTACCTGGCAGATAGTTTAGTTCCCTTGGGGTATACAGACTCAGATTTTTCAGTCAGATAGGGATTCCAGGAAATCTACCTCAGGTTATGTGTTTACTTTAGGAGGTGGAGCCATTGTGTGGAGGAGTATCAAGAAAAAATGTATTGCTGATTCTACCATGGAAGCCGAGTAGGTGACAGCCTCTGAGGCAGCCAAAGAAGCGGTTTGGCTCAGAAACTTTCTGTTGGACTTGGATATGGTACCTAGTTTGCCTAAGTCTATTACACTTTATTGTGATAATAGTGGTGCAGTTGCAAACTCGAAGGAACCACGAGCCCATAAGACAGGCAAACACATTGAGCACAAGTACCACCTGATACGAGATTTCGTAAAGAAAGGAAAAGTTGCTGTGATCAAGATAGCATCAGCCGACAACCTAGCTGATCCCTTTACAAAGAGCTTACCAGCTAAGACTTTTGACAGTCATGTTGAGGGAATGGGAGTCAGATGTATAGCAGCATGGCTTTAAGTATAAGTGGGAGATTTGTAACAGTATACTGAAAAGCAATGCTTTGAGTATAAGTGGGAGATTGTTAGGGTTATATACTAAAAGCATCACTTTTATAGTAACCTTATTTCTTTAAATTTTGAATGAGAATCATATGGTCAAATGTTTGCATATTGTATTTGTTGCAAGTGGTAATGCAAATGTCTGATATTCTATATTGTAGATAATATGGTGTGTGGTGTCACACAGAAGATCATATTATCCGTTTCCTATGGAGTATATAAATAGTTCACAACCTAGATGGACTTGGACAATCTATTGGAAAGGTTGTAGTGTAATCTGGTATTAGTCTATCTTGACTATAGGTTTATACTAGTACACTTTGTGTGTATTGAACAGGACCACTTGAGGTTGTTCTCTTTGTATTGACTACATAAGAGAACAAACACCTCTGTTATTATGGATGCTTGTACTCTTAATCCGGATATAATAACGGACATGTATATGCAATGTGCATTACTTTGACTCATAAAAGAGTGAGATTCATTATGGATCAACTGTAACGCTCCAGAACCAGAATACTGGAGAGCGGGGGCATACATAGCCAGCTACGTATAATGAAATAAAATTCATTCCACTATACGGTCACGGCTGTCTAGATACATGAGGGTTTAACTACAATCCATCAGTCTCCTATGGTCGATAACAAGCCTAATTGTCTCAATCCCAAGCAATCAAGTAAAGTTACAAGATGTAAGATCACCAAATATACAACAATAAGGCGTCCCAAACATTACATATCCAGCTGATCATGAAGCTAGTTGTTACAAAATATGAGGACTAGCAAGAGTTTAGTCATACATGATCAACCCTAGGATCTGTCAATCATGTTACAGCCCGTAGGCAGACAATAATAAGGCATACAATACGAGCTAACAGGTGCTCGCCGGCTAAACGCCTCAAAATATAATTTTTACAATAGAGTGGGAGAGCAAAAATAAACCCACTCGTTGCCCTGGTCACGACTGATGGTCACCATCAGGCAGGAAGGTCGGTGGATCCTCTGAGATAGCTCCAAAATCTGGCCACACAAAACCAGCTGGGTCAGATCCCAGAAAGAGCAAGTGCCCCAAAGGAGGCTTCACTTAAGAACTAAAACCAGCATATCAGAAAATGTATTAAAGCAGTTAAAAGAACTGAAAGTAAAGAGATAACAACAGTCATAATGGGGTACGAGGGAACCATTAAAGTAGCCAGGTCACAACCCTTAAACCAAACAAGGACCGGGGTTGTAACCTTTTACTTGAATAGAACTCCGTCTCCAATCTTGTTGGTAAGGTAAATCATTACAAGCATGTCGTGGGGTGCAATAATACAATAAACGAAGAGAGGACTTAGAACTGTTCCGGAAGCCAGGTTACAACCCTTAAACCAAACAAGGACCGGGGTTGTAACCCTTCGCCTGAACCGACTTAGCCTCTGATCTTTATTGCTAAGAGTGACAATCATGCGATCAAGCTTGCAACAATCGAGCACTGAAATCACACCATACAATCGATCCCGGCCAATCAGTGCCTACGGCTTTCTACATTAGCTAACTAACTTGCTGTTTGCCATTGATTGTAAAAGTACAGAACAATTATCGGAGGACTGAACTTAGACTCACAATACAAACTCGCTCGTACAAAGAAAGCCTAGGGATGAAAACCTAGGTACAGCAGTCTAAGTACGATTGTTTATTTTAGATTCTGGGGGGTGACGATAGAGGCTCGGGAAAGCGACGGCCGCTCTGCCTTACTCCTTGGACGATCGGTATGCAGCCTTGACTCAGGGAAGATCTGCTTGGTCGTTGACGAAGAAATGCCTTCTTGCTCTCTCTCTGATTGCTCTCCTGGCTTCTCTCTCTCTGTGTATATTCTCTCTCTGACTATGGGGGAAGTCTCTCTGTGTATACGTATTCTTCTCTGGTTTCTTTTTTTTGTATCTCTCCCTATATCTCACAAGGGAATGGCACCTTGCTATTTATAATAGTGGGATGCGATCACTAGGGTTGCCATTGATTAGCTCTTGGAGATGGCGGCGGCCTGGGGATTGATCAATCCAGGCCGTTCGTTTCTGATTGTGATGAATCAGAACCATTAAGGGTATATTACACCAAATCCCCATTAGCAATTAATACTGATTGGCATAAATCTTCCTTATAATGATTCTCTAATATCTGTGAATAAATCAAATTTATTCTCCTGCCACGTGCCCCAGATCATTGGGATTCGACCCGATCTTGGATTGCCATAAATCTGGAAGATTGATCGGCTGAGGACACGTGTCCTGAGAGCCAATAGTGAGACTGAAATCGCATGCAGATTGGGCCGCATGAGATTTGGGCCGTATGAATTTTAGGCCGTATAAGACTTGGGACACGTGTCAGGGCGGTCTGGGCAGTGGCCCCCTCCTTCAGACTTCTGAACCATATGATGAGCCGCATGAACCGCATAATGGTGTGTCTACTTGAGCCGCATGGTCATGATCTTCTTGAGCCGCATAGGGATGATTCCACTCGAGCCGCATGGGACAGCTTCACTCTGAACCGCATGGGAAGTCTTCACTTCGAGCCGCATAAGCACACCCACGTGGCATGGCCACGTGGCATTTTGTTGCTCTCGGGGGATCATGTCAGAGATTTCTTTCTCTTCCCTAGAGATTCATCATCATGACAGAGTCATAATTACCTGCTTTGGTGTCAGGTCTGTCAACTTTTCAGAGGGGTCAGCCGTCAAAGCAATTAATGCAGCATGGATCGGAGGGGAGCACTGTCACGCCACGTGTCTTCTGAGCCGCATGGAATGCCTCCGGCCGCATAGCTCCTTATGCCGCATGACTCCCTGAGCCGCATGCGTTTTCTGAGCCGCATGGGTCTTTCTTGGCCGCATGAGTCAATTTCTTTAGTATTTTCCATGCTTCTACAGGACCCCCTTTAAAGTTTTCAATTTGTAAAATTAAAATACTTTGAATAAGAAGCATGGCCGTGCTCTTCTAACCGCATATGAAACCCTGATTGCATAGAGATCTTGGCCGCATAGATTGTTCAGCCGTCTAGCTTCTCGCCACGCCATCATGTCATGCATGCAAACCTTTTTGGGGCAGGATCCTAGGAGTTTCTGACCTCTAATTAACTAGTCAGTATCGATAGCCGAAGAGTCGACTACTTTGTACGAAGCGTCGGTCTTAGTCCTCCTTTCTCTATAAATGGAAGGGTATTTAGAAGGATTTCTCTCTTAGACTCTTTCTGATTAAGATTTCTGTCTTGCTTTCTTCTTCCAACTGACAAACCACGGTGGCACCTAGGGCTTCCAAGGCAGTGAAGAAGGTTGTGGCTAGGAGCAGGAAGTCGGCTTTGTCTTCAATTGCCGCACCCCCCGTTCGTCTTGATGTTCATGTTGTCGTCGACGGTAAGGACTGTACGGAAGATTGGGTGCTCTGAAACCCTAAAAGATGCTGCTCTGCTGCATTGCTTCGTGCATAATCATTTTGATGCGAGCATTTTAGATTACGTGGTCCGCATACACATCCTATGAGCCGCATAGAATATATTCCATGCCCAAGCCGCATAAGAGTTGTCTTTAAACGAGCCGCATGAACACTTCTGAATATCTTCTGACTGTTTTCATCATTTCTCATCACTTTTTTTCGTCTTTTGGTTCTTATAGTGTCTCCACCGAGTGCCGATATTACAGTGGTAGAGGATCCGTCGCTCCCTGGCGTCAATCAGGGGCCTTCCTCTGTTAAGAAGGAGACAATGAAAGAAGAATCGGAGCCTGAGAGGGACGACGTCCTCCCCACTGTCGAGACTGCTGAGGGTGACACCACTGGGAATCCTGATTCTCCCATTCTGGACGAGGATCTTCCTCAGTTGCACCCTTCATACGTAATGTGGTTGAAGGAGTTGTATACGTATTTTTGTAACTAGGGGTTTGAGGTGTCTTGTCTGTAATGAAGAACTTTCCTGTAACCGTGTGGATGTAACCGATTTCTGACTGAATGGAATATATATTTGCTTCACTCTTTTGCTTTGTAATAATCCTTTTATCGGGTCATTTTGCGTGGACCCATTGTCCCTAACATACCCTGGTTTTGGATACGGACAATAAGTTTAAAAGAAAGGAACCAATCATACTGACTCAGAGGTGCTGAGGACATGGTGAGCATGAGGGTCTCTTTGACAGGGGGGTACATAGAACAACTCAGAGGTAATAAGGATATGGAAGTTCTATGTAGGGGTGATTTATTTTTGGCGGAAGTGGAACGACTCAGAGGTAATGAGGACATGGCCGTTTTGGAAATTTGTGGATCGATTACCCTTTTTGTGCACTGGGAGTGTAGGTATTAGATCATGAGGGGGGATCTCCTTCGAAAAGGAAGTTCAGAGGTATGATCATACATAACTTCCTACCTGAAAGAGTGACCGGGATGTGAGTTCAGAGGCACCATCGGGTACATGACTCGAGAATCTGGAGAATAGTGAGTGTGAGTTCAGCGGTACCAGCGGGTACATGACTCGAAAATCTGAAAAACTATGAGGGTGAGTTCAGTGGTATCAGCGGATACATGACTCGAAAATCTGTGAATGTTGGAACCAAAGTGTAAGTTCAGAGGTACCAGCAGGTACATGACTTAGGAATTTGGGATATCTTTATGGAAGAAGGGCATGAGTTCAGCGGTACACGCGGGTACGTGACTCGAAAATCTGTGAATGTTGGAATCAAAGTGTAAGTTCAGAGGTACCAGCAGGTACATGACTTAGAAATTTGGGATATGAGTTCAGCGGTACAAGAGGGTACGTGACTCAATAAGTTGGAAAATTAGGGGGTTGAGTTCAGTGGTACCAGCGGGCACATAACTCGAAACTCTAGAAAATGTTGTTTAAACATAGTATTTCTTCAGGAACTTGCCGTTGACGGGCAACATGAGCAAGTCTCCGTTCTGCTTGGCGAGGCGGTAAGCACCATTGGAGAACACAGCCTCGATGATAAATGGGCCTTCCCATTTTGGCTGGAACTTGCCGGTGGTCTTGTGAGTCATGACCATTGGCCACCTGACTGCCAAAATAAGATCGCCCACTTGGAATGTTCTGACTTTGACCTTCTTGTTGAAGGCTCCTGAGATGCGTGCTTGGTATAATTCGATCCTTTGCTGAGCTAGGAGGCGTTTTTCATCTAAGGCCTCTAACTCTTGTAGTCGACGTCGGTAGTTATCATCCGTTGTCAATTGATAAGTGAGGGCGCCTCGGAGTGAGGGAATCTGAGTCTCTAATGGGAGAACTGCCTCACTCCCGTACACCAGAGAGAATGGTGTATTCCCGGTGGCTGTTCGAACCGTGGTGCGATAAGCCCATAAGCACTCGCCGAGCTTCTCGTTCCAGTCGCGTTTGTTGGAGGAGACAAATTTCTTGAGGAGTTTGATGATTGTTTTGTTGAATGTCTCTGCTAACCCGTTTACTGCCGGGTTGTATGGTGTCGAAGCGACATTCTGAATGTGGTGTTTGTCGCAGAATCGGTAGAATGCGTGGCTTATAAACTGCGAACCATTATCATGGATGATCCTTCGGGGCAGTCCAAAGCGGTAGATGACATGGTGCTTCAGGAAGCTGATTACGTTCGAAGTCTTGACTTCGGCGAGTGGGACAGCTTCTGCCCACTTTGAGAAGTAATCAGTGATCGCCAGTATGAAGCGATGTCCTCGGGAGGAAGGTGGGGTGATTGGACCAATAATATCCATTCCCCAGCTTCGAATGGCCAGGACGCCACTGTCGGATGTAGGAATTCGGATGGTTGGTGAATGAAGTCTGCGTGGACTTGGCAGGCCTTGCATTTTCAGGCATAATCTATTGCATCAGCCACCATCGTGGGCCAGTAGTAGCCCATCCGGCGAAGGCGGTCTTGCAGCTTAGGGACAGGCTGATGGGCCCCGCAGACACCGTCATGAGCCTCTCGTACGGCTTCTTTGGCTTCTGCGTTCGACAAGCACCGAAGTAGTAATCCGTCGTAGGAGCGGCGATACAGCATTTTCGTCTCTGTATCGTAGAAGAATCTGAGAGAACGCCGTCTGATAGAAGTAGCCTCCTTCGGGTTCTCGGGCAGGATGTCATAGACCATAAAGTCTATGAATGGTTGTCTCCAGTCTGGCGCTTCGTCGATCATCTCAGCAGAATAACTCGCCATGGCTTGAACGTTGTTCTTGGGGCAGACCAGCTCATGGCCGATCACATCGACCGAATGATGAGAGTGGTTTGGCACTGCTAGGGAAGCAGCCAGGCCTGCTAGGGCATCAGCTTCGATATTTTGGAGTCTGGAGACGTGTTCGATGAAGAATCCCTCGAATGATGAGATAATGTTGATCGCTATTTGGTGGTAGGGGATCATGTCTTCATGGCGAACTTCGTACATCCCCCGGATCTGGTTGACGATTAATTGCGAATCGCCGTATGCTTCAAGGTATTCTACCCCCAGTTCTCTTGCGAGTTGGAGGCCAATGACCAAAGCGTTGTACTCGGCCACATTGTTAGAACAGGGTTCCGTGAGAGAGTAGGCGCGATTGATCACTAGCCCGGTAGGAGAGACCAATACTACTCCGACTCCGACGACGATGTTTCTCTTGGGTCCGGTTCTTGAAGCGCCATCGAAGAACATCCGCCATATGTTATCGTGGGTGGTTGTATTTGAATCGGCGACCTCATCTTGGATTTCTTCGTATATTCTGGATGATTCCGATCCTGGATGGGCCGCCAAAAAGTCTGCCAGGGCTTGACCTTTGACAGCCTTCTGCGGGACGAAGATCATATGATAGGGGGACAGCAATATCGCCCATGTAGCGAGGCGGGAGCTGAGTGCCCCTGGTTTGGTCATGAGGACCCTGAGAGGGTTGATTCGTGAGATCGCATGTATGGTTTGCCCCGTGACATAGTGCCGCGTCTTTTGAATGGCGAATACCAGGGCGAGGCATTCTTTCTCCACAGCGGTGTATCGGTGTTCGGGCCCGACCATCATTCGACTGAGATAGTAAATGGCCTGCTCGTGGCCTGCGTCGTTGTTTTGTGCCAGCAGGGCACCGAAGGAGTGTTCTATTGCTCGTACATAGAGCAGGAATGGTTTTCCAGGGACCGGGGCCACCAGGACTGGAGGATTTGATAAATATTCTTTGATGTCATCGAAAGCGCACTAGCATTCCTCGTCCCATACGAATGAGACTCCCTTCTTTATGAGGTGGGTGAACGGTCGGCATCGCCCGGAGAGGTTGGAAATGAACCTCCTGATATAAGCTAGCCTCCCTTGGAGGCCTCTAAGTTCACGGAGATTTCTCGGGGGACCCATCTCCATGATTGCCCTCGTTTTCTCGGGGGATCTATATGGATACCCCGTGCAGTGATGATGAAGCCCAAGAACTTCCCGCTGGATACGCCTAAGAACGATTTTGTAGGGTTCATCTTCAGATTGTGGGCTCGTATTAAGTTGAACACCGTTCTCAGGTCTTGCAGATGATCTTCCTTACGGTGACTCTTGACGGCGATGTCGTCGACATAGCATTCCACTGTCCTGCACAAATGTTCTCTGAAAATGATACTCATGGCTCGCTGATATGTAGCGCCAGCATTCTTTAGACCGAATGGCATGACTGTGTAGCAGTATGTGCCAATCGGGGTTCGGAATGAAGTGTGCTTTTCGTCGTCGGGAGACATCTTGATTTGATTGTACCCCGAGAATCCATCCATGAATGACATACGTTCAAAGCCGCATGTATTGTCGATCATGATGTCTGTGATAGGAAGGGGAAATTCATCTTTGGGGCATGCCTCGTTCAGGTTGCTGAAGTCGATGCAGATTCGAATCTTCCCATTCTTCTTGAGGACGGGTACTATATCGGCGACCCAATCAGGATGTTGCTCTTCACGAATGAAGCCGCTGGCTATTAGCTTGTTGACTTCGGCTTCGATCGCGTCCATGACGCCTGGGCAGAAGCGTCGTTGTTGCTGCTTGACTGGCTTTGCATCTGGCCGTATATTGAGTTTGTGGAGAGCGATGTCAGGATTTAACCCCGGCATGTCTTCATAGCTCCAGGCGAACACATCAATGTATTCTCTGACAAGTTCTAACAGCGACTCTCGTTCTTCGTCAGTTAGGCTTTTACTGATAAAGATCGGTTTTGGAGAAGATTCGCTGCCGAGATCCACTTGTATGACCTCATCTTCAGTAGGAGGTTCTCTCAGTTCGAACCGCTTTTCCCATTGTGCGTCTAATTGCTGGGCCCATGGCTCTAGCTCAAGGATTTCGGGGATGTCTTCGTCTTCCTCGTAAGCGTCGGTGAATGCCATGTTGACTGACATAACTTGTCTGAACACATCTCCGATGCTGGTATCTGAGTCGGAAGTCGGTGATCCGGTTGAATGTGACTGCCAGTCGCATTCTTCATCTGAGCTTTTAGGGGTCGTAGTAGGCGTTACATACCCTAAACCGCATCGGGTTTTGTTATAGTAGTTCCGTGGTTTGCCCGCCGGGGCTGGCGTCTTCAAAGGTAATCGTCGTCCAGTACCGTAGTTCAGTCCTGGCGTTGTCTCTAGATCATACCCCTGTTTCTGCATGAGATATTTGGATTGAGGGCTATAGAGATACAGAGGCAGTCTTCCAGCATCTGACCCGAAGTCGACTTCTTCCATGGCGAGGGGATGCGGGTTGTTCGTCCGGCCGAAGATAATTGGGTGGTCCCCTCCCTCGATTATTCGGTAAGCGTATTCTACTGGAATAAGTTGGATAGCGGTGTACACATTTGTCACCCGTGTATGTAGGTGAGTGCCTATACCGTGTTCCATAGCATACATTGTACATAGCTTATTGAGCTCGGTGTAGTTCAAAGATAACCCTTTATTGATGAAGTAAGGTATCTTTTCTAAAGGGATTACATCATCTGCGGAGGGAGCGTCAGTGTGGGCAGCCACATACTTGGCTAGCTCTGGTTCCTCTTCGGGTACCCCCAGTGTGAATGAAGATTGAGAGGGCGTCCTAGTCAGCTTGATCTTCAGAGGTTCAACTGACGGAGCGGAGCGTGGGGTTGTCGGTAGACTAGCAACCCCCAGTCTGGTACTTGATGTGGAGCGAGGGGTGGCTGGTTCGCTTGAAGTGTCAGACCTCGCATCGGGGTGACGACCTTTCTTAGGCAGGCGTATCGTCAAAGGTCTATCGGAGGGATTGAGCTTCTCTGTTTGGGATTGACCGACTCTCGGCAATCTGATGGTAAGTGGCCCTGTCGTGGGTCTCGGTACCTGGCCGGACCTTGGCAGCCGGATTCTCAACTGCTCTTCCTGTGCCGAGAGGCTGATCGCGTCCTTACGCAGCGTGGCCGTAAGGGGTGCGGAATTGCCTGGTTTGCGAGCCTGGAGGTGGATTGTCAGAGGTTCTTCTGATCCCGTGGTTACTTCAACATCAGTTTGTTTATTTCCTCCTTCAAGGTGCCTCTTCGACTTTTTGTATAGGCAGGAGTCCGAGTAATAAGATTTGACCCCTTTGAAGGGATCGATGTCAGCAAATTCTGTCCTCACGAAGCCGTGTTTGTCGACATATTTGAAGCATTGGTGTAGCGTGGAAGGCACGATCATGTAATCGTGTATCCAAGGGTGCCCCAAAAGGATGTTGTATGAAGTGTCGACATCTATGACGTAGCAAGTGACTTCTGATTGGCGATCGCCAATCTGACATTTCAGACGGATCTTCCCGATTGGGTAGCTCCTGCTCGAATTGAACCCGCTGATGGCGGTGTTTGTAGGTGTCAGGTGATGCATCGGGATGCGAAGATGATGCAGTAGTCCTTTTGGAATGATGCTTATGGAAGACCCAGGGTCAATGTGCATCCGGTCCACCTTTATATCGCCGATGTAGCCTGTGTAGTATAATGGGCGATCGTGTAGATTAGTCTTGATGAGCATGTCTTGTAGAGTGAAGACGATATTGGGCATTGCTCCCGTACAGGCACTGTCTTGGAGGTCTGTGGGCTGATTTTCTCCCGTGAGGTTGACCTGAGCCAGGTACGTGTCGGCATTTTGAAGTGCATCGCTCAAGGCTGTGCGAACATCCTTCGAGAGCCTCAGGAGTTCATATAAGGACAATTTGGCCGGTGTATTGGCCAATTGCGCCAAGATGTCGAAGTTGTAGGGCCTCTCCAGCCCCTGAGATGTTTCCTTTCGGAGGGATTTGTCGAAGCGAGTCTCCTTCGGCCTAGGCTTGTCGGTCGTCGAAGGCTGAGCCGGTCCCGGAGCATCCGTGGTAATGGACGGATGATCATAAGTCGAGTTTTCAGCCACAGGTTGAGATTGTGCTCCGGATCGAGTAACAACGGCCGTGACTTCCTCTTCATCTGCTGAGGTGGTACGGCAGGATCTGACTTTTCCACTTTTCTTTTTAGAAGATGGAGTGGACTGAGTTACCTCGTGGACTAGGTCCGGATGGACCCACATGATTTCCCCTCGTGATGTGGTGAGGGGTACTAGACCAGCAGCTTGAGCAGGCGGGAGATTAGCAATCTCCATCGTTGCCAGAGGGATGGGTATAACCCCGTCCTGGGTCTCTGTTGGAGGAAAGCTGCCGAATTGTATGGACACCATGTTGGCTGCCATGGTTACCTCCTCGAAATCGATGGCCAGAGCGTTCGAATCGATGAGGTTCTGGATATATCATTTCAGTTGGTAGCAGTCGTGCGTAGCATGGTGGACGTAGCGGTGGTAATGGCAGAACTTTGGGTTCTCCAGATCAGCCGGCCGAGGCTCCCGTCTTGGTGGAGGAAGCTGAATCCTATCTCCTTGTATGAGCATGTCCAAGATAGGCTTGACGTGACCGTCTTCAAAAGAGTAAGTGATTTGAGGCCATTGTTTGTCCGCAGGTTGCGACTCAGGCTTCTGGGCTGTATCGGCCACCATAGCCTGCTTGCCTCTGTTGTCCCGGTTGTTGGAGGGGCTACCCCCATTGTCGTTGGTGGTGCTGGGACGCTTGCTCTTGTTCTCTCCCTCTGAGATATGTAATCCCAGTTGGCGAGCCTTCTTTAATCGTTCTTCGGTACTTGTAGCACTAATGATAAAAGCCTTCCAGTCCTTGAATTGACTCTCGCCCATCCAGAGACTGATTGTTGGGAGTAGTCTCTTTTGGCAAATTTCGATCAAGGAGGAGTCCGGGTTGCCAGATGGTAACTTCATTACGGTTTGACGAAACCGCTCAATGTAATTCCTCGTCAGCTCTTTCTCTCCTTGAATGACGTCCATGAGGGTAGACATCGTGACGTCCTATCCTACCTCATAGAACCTCTCCAAGAACAGGCGTTTGAAGCCAGCGAAGGAATGAATGCAATTGTCCGGCAGGTTGCAGTACCAATCGAAGGCGACTCCTTCCAATGCCCCAATGAATAACCGTGTCAGGATAGCGTCATCATGGGGCAGATGGTCGGTAGTGACCTCGAAGTAAGTGATGTACAGACTTGCTGAGGTCTTGCCATCATAGGGGTTGATATTGAACGGCTTATATCTTGGTGGGAATGGAACATCCCTCCATTCAGCAGGATATGGTTGCCGTATTCTAAAGTCTTGAGAGTTTTCTCTGGCGTGGAACATGGCTCGGAGCTCTTGAACTTCTCTCCTTACTTCTCGGGTCTCATCTGTCGCAGTCGGAGCCGTTACTTCGGAAGGATTATTGCCCGGGTTCGGTGCCACCGAATTTGAATCTACGTTGATTGGGGGACCCGTGCTTGTCTGGCCAGGTGTCACCCCCTGCAGATTTGGAAGCGCCGCTTTGATCTCGTCTACAGACTTGACCAAGGCGTGCAATATGGCCTCCAAAGTGTTGATGTGCTGGCGATCACCGGAACCGCCTTGATTGCTGTCTGTCATGAACACCGTCTTCACATGAAGAGTGACGGAAGGAGTGGTGGAGGATGTACCCTCCGAGTCGTACCCGTGCATCGAGAAATCATCAGGATATGTGGGGATGTTCTCTTCAGGTTCAGACTCGGAAGGAACACTACCCCCGGCTTCGGAGCTTGCTTCGTCTAGGATGTCCTTGGGGACGTCGGTATCTGTTGTATCCGTCGGAGGATTTGCTTCCTCCAGTCCGTATTCCTGGAATGTCGAATTGTCGTGGATGTTTGGAGGAGTGCTACCCCCAGTTCCGACGACCCCCAATGTTGCAGACGACGAACTTCCTACTACAGCAGTTTTTGTCTTCGAACGGGTGTGTTGAAATACTCCAGTGGAGGATAACCCTTTAGACGACGGTTTCTTAGCTGCAGTAGTTGACACCTTTGGGCTGGAGATGCTCGTTTTCTTCCCTCTTCCCTTGGCGAGAACTTTCTGCGCGGACTTGCAGGAGACAACAGGAGGTGCCTCGTCTTCTGAGCTCGGGTGATGTAGTCTTTGGAAGACGGATGGCCGGTCTTCCGTCACCGCCGCGTTGCTGCAACAGCAGTTGACGATGATCTGGGTGCATTGATGTCCGTGTGAGGGCTCTTTACACCCCGAAGCTCCTTCTCTTTCCTTGCGTTTGTGGAGAATAACCTCACGCAGGTCAGAGGAACCACTTTGTCTGTTTGCCGCCGGGGACTGGACTTGAGTGGTTTTATACAACTTCCCATCAGAGGCCCGTGTGATAATCAGCGGGACGCCCCGATAGTCAGAGGTTGGGGCAGTCGTCTGGACTTGATGAGCCCGTGCTGCCCTAGACTTCCTCCTTTTAGCACTTGTGGGAGCGTAATAGGAGGAGTCTCAGTCGAATACCACAGAGTCTGGATTATCATCCAGAGAATGATCAGAGTCAGGACCGCATGAGAGCCGGTCGAAGACTGATCGAGAGAAGCGTAGGACGGATGCTATGCGGCTAGCATTGGGTACCGTACAGGCTGTCTGCATGCGGCTGTCTTTTGTTGTAGGATGAGTCTTTATGCGGTTAGGAGTCACGACCGTGCAGGCTGACCGCATGCAGTTGGCATCTGTGGCCGCATGGGTTTTCTGCAAGCGATTGACTTTAATAGCCGCATGAGTCTCATCCGTGCGGTTGGCAACTGTAGCCGCATAAGTTATGCGGCTGACAGATGTGGCCGCATGAGTTTTCTTTATGCGATCGGTGGTTGTAGCCGCATGGGTTTTCTCCCTGCGGATCGCGTAGAGTTCCTCTTTGCCCCTGCAAGTCCAGCATCATAGTGTTTTCTTCTGCCAGACTTGGGGACAGCAGAGTTGTCTACGGTCTGAAGTGGGGCCGCAGGGGAGTCTTTCTCGCCATCTTGAGCAATAGAGAGCACCCCATCAAGGGCTTGCGGAGGAGCAAATGATTTTGGCCTCCACTCTTTGCGAGCCTTTATGGTGCGGGTGCGCTTCTGGACCGGGCCAGTGCTACCTTCAGAGAGCATCTCTTCGAACGCCTGTTGGTCGAAGCGTACGACCATCTTCTGTTGTGTAGAGCCAAGTTTGGCTGCGTCCGATTGCGTCACCAACTCCTCAGCCGTGGAGAAGTTAGTCCCCAGCAGAGTCGCCATCGTGTTTGCCATTGATTATAAAAGTACAGAACAATTATCGGAGGACTGAACTTAGACTCACAATACAAACTCGCTCGTACAAAGAAAGCCTAGGGACGAAAACCTAGGTACAGCAGTCTAAGTACGATTGTTTATTTTAGATTCTGGGGGGTGACGATAGAGGCTCGGGAAAGCGACGGCCGCTCTGCCTTACTCCTTGGACGATCGGTACGCAGCCTTGACTCGGGGAAGATCTGCTTGGTCGTTGACGAAGAAATGCCTTCTTGCTCTCTCTCTGATTGCTCTCCTGGCTTCTCTCTCTCTGTGTATATTCTCTCTCTGACTATGGGGGAAGTCTCTCTGTGTATACGTATTCTTCTCTGGTTTCTTTTTTTTGTATCTCTCCCTATATCTCATAAGGGAATGGCACCTTGCTATTTATAATAGTGGGATGCGATCACTAGGGTTGCTAATGATTAGCTCTTGGAGATGGCGGCGGCCTGGGGATTGATCAATCCAGGCCGTTCGTTTCTGATTGTGATGAATCAGAACCATTAAGGGTAGATTACACCAAATCCCCATTAGCAATTAATGCTGATTGGCATAAATCTTCCTTATAATGATTCTCTAATATCTGCGAATAAATCAAATTTATTCTCCTGCCACGTGCCCCAGATCATTGGGATTCGACCCGATCTTGGATTGCCATAAATCTGGGAGATTGATCGGCTGAGGACACGTGTCCTGAGAGCCAATGGTGAGACTGGAACCGCATGCAGATTGGGCCGTATGAGATTTGGGCCGTATGAATTTTGGGCCGCATAAGACTTGGGACACGTGTCAGGGCGGTCTGGGCAGTGGCCCCCTCCTTCAGACTTCTGAACCATATGATGAGCCGCATGAACCGCATAATGGTGTGTCTACTTGAGCCGCATGGGCATAATCTTCTTGAGCCGCATAGGGATGATTCCACTCGAGCCGCATGGGACAGCTTCACTCTGAACCGCATGGGAAGTCTTCACTTCGAGCCACATAAGCACACCCACGTGGCAGGGCCACGTGGCATTTTGTTGCTCTCGGGGGATCGTGTCAGAGATTTCTTTCTCTTCCCTAGAGATTCATCATCATGACAGAGTCATAATTACCTGCTTTGGTGTCAGGTCTGTCAACTTTTCAGAGGGGTCAGCCGTCAAAGCAATTAATGCAGCATGGATCGGAGGGGAGTACTGTCATGCCACGTGTCTTCTGAGCCGCATGGAATGCCTCCGGCCGCATAGCTCCTTATGCCGCATGACTCCCTGAGCCGCATGCATTTTCTGAGCCGCATCGGTCTTTCTTGGCCGCATGAGTCAATTTCTTTAGTATTTTCTATGCTTCTACACTTGCCACAGCATGCAGTGAGATATCCCTCCAGCCACAAGCCCTGCAGCTAATCCAGGTTATCCAGGCGACTTGGGTTTATTAAGCAGTACATTGTTCTTTCCATATATCAATGAGTTTGGACTTGTGCCCTACTCGTCGGCAGGCTGCAAGTCCCACAATGGTGGCCGGGATAACGGGATCGCCTGTAGCTGGAGAAATCTCTCATGACTACTGAATTATTCTAGTTATTAGCCTTAGCCATTTATAGTGGGTACCCCTGACCGTGGTACTCAGGAATCCCTGTCCTAAACATGATGCAAACATTTACCGGTTCAATTGTATAAACGCAATCATCCACGGTGTCCAGGCTATCAAATCTTGTCATGTCATGTTCACTGTCAGGAGTGCGCCACGTCGGACCACTATCATGTCATGTCAAAAGTGCACCACAATGGGTCGCCAGCGTGTCAGGGAACAATTAATTTAACACCAGTACACATATATTAATTAAATATAAAGATGGCAAGGGCTGTGGGGGGACTCATGCGGCTCGGGAAATTTTCCATGCGGCCAGCGGTCACTTGGCCATATGCGGCTAAACAATAAAATATGAACATGCATGCTAGCAGGCCAATGTATTTAATACATTAATATAATACATAAATGTAATGCATTACTACATTAAATACATCATATTAATATATTTAAATATACAAAATATATTAAGATACATTATATTAATATACACTAAACAATAAGTAATATATATATTAAATATTATATTAATATGCATGCGGCTGGTAGGAGCCATATGCGGCTCGGACATTAAAGTAATAATAAAATGCATTGAAGTAATGCATTTGTCCCATATGCGGCTGGCTTCTGCATTAATAAGGCCATGCATAGAGCATAATAATAATAAAATTTGCATTGAGTAATATTTTAGTATAATGCATTGGAAAAGGTGCTCAGGATGAAAGCATTAAATGCATTCCTCAAATGCCTATGCGGCTATGATGTATTTGGTTGCAATGCTAAGGACTAAAGTATAAAATGTAAACTTCCAAGGCCTTAAATGCGAAAGGCTTAAAAAGCTTAAAAGCTTATGCGGCTCCCTTTCCACGATACTTCAACCAACTTGGACTAAAGTATATAAAATGTAAACTTCCAAGGCCTTAAATGCAAAAAGGCTTAAAAAGCTTAAAAGCTTATGCGGCTCCTTTTCCAGGATACTTCAACCAACTTCTTAAAAGCTTAATGCTTTAACCAAGCATTAACCAACCATTCAAAGCATAAAGGACAAATGCTTTAACCAAGCATTTAAGCATAAAGGACAAATGCCTTAAGAATGGGTTAATATTTCATCCAGAACCCATGCGGCTCGCTCCAGAACCCATGCGGCTAGCAAGGATTTCTTAGGAAAAATGTATGGAAAAATACATTAAGAAAGAATGCATGAAAAATTTCATTATAAGAAAAGTGCATTAAACGCTTTCTTTAAAGTCTATGCGGCTCATTACGTGAGCTTGCATGCTAAATGCATACAAAAGCTCATGCATTCCTAAGGAAGCATATGCGGCTCCTTATTAGAGTAATATATCTTAATGCACTTCTGAATGCTTATGCATTTGTATGCTGCCAAGGTTTTTAAAGATGAATTGGCCATGCGGCAGAGTGCTGAAACGTCCATGCGGCTCAACAATTTCCTATGGGCAAAATTTGGACCAAACGAAATCCTCTGCAACCTGGGATCATCAACTTAGCAAAATATGCAAGTTTGATGGATCAAAATCCTGGAAACCGAAAATACCACAAAACTAGATTTACAAGAAATTGACCATGGGAATGAAAAATGTCAAGTACTAAAGTGGCTTAGAAACACAGGAGGAAACAATGGAACAATAAAAATGACTTCCTTCATGAAGCAAGATTTTACTTGCCTAAGATCTCCCACTCTCTCTATCACTCTCTGGAGGTTGAAGAAGTAATGGTGGAGAAGAAGAAGTAATGAAGAGAGAGAATGAGTGGAGGAATATTTAATGAAGAGGGTGGTGGTAGGTGGGATATTTAATGAAAGTGGTGGTAGGTGGGATATTTAATGAAAGTGGTGGTAGGTGGGAGTGGTTCACATAAAACCGAACCATGCAAACCAAGCCGAACCAAGTCAAGTTGGGCCAAACCAACCAAGAAAAATGCCAAAATAAATCAAGCATGCAATACGGGTCTAAATACGTACACGTATACAAAATACGTAATACGAAAAAAAAATGGTCATTACAACTCTACCCACCTTAAAAGAATTCCGTCCTCGGAATTTAATCAAGTGGCTAGAGATGCGAGGACAAGCTATACTACTCACAGGCAAGCTATACTAGTTAAGCAATCAAGCAATTATTCGTACAAGCAAGGGATCGAAGACATGAGGCATAGGAAGATATTATACCTCACGAGTCAAACAGGTCGGGATATCGCGATCGGATATCATCCTCACGCTCCCACGTTGACTCTCCTAAAGAGTGATGACCCCAAGCAACACGGACTAACTTGATAGTCTTGTTCTTGAGTATCTTCTCTCTTTGATCCAATATGGATACGGGCCTCTCCTCATACGAAAGGTTGGTACCCACAACCAATTCCGAATGATCCAGGATGTGGCTCGGGTCCGGAATATACCTAGGACTGAGCTCCAGAATGTCCCCTACACGCTCCAGAATGTCGAACGGCCCTATATACCTAGGAATGAGCTTTCCCCGTATGCCGAAACGAATGACGCCACGGTTAGACGAGATCCTCAGGAATACATGGTCGCCGACCAAAAATTCAAGGGGACGCCGATGAGAATCGGCCCAATGGCACTGACGATCTTGTGCAACGCGAAGATGATCTCTAACTCTCCTGACCACTTCAACTGTCTGAGCGATCATCTCTGGACCAAGCATCTGCCTCTCTCCCACATCGTCCCATGCTAGTGGGGATCTGCACTTCCTTCCATACAGTGCCTCGAACAGAGCCATCTGGATACTGGCTTGGAAACTATTATTGTACGAAAACTCCACCAGGTGCAGGTGATCTTCCCACGAACCACCGAAGTCGAGTGTACAAGATCTCAACATATCTTCAAGAGTCTGGATCGTGCGTTCTGACTGACCATCTGTCTGCGGGTGATATGCTGAGCTGAACTGGAGGCGAGTTCCTAAACTCTCTTGCAAGCTATGCCAAAAGTGTGACATAAATCTTGAATCCCGGTCCAAGGTGATACTGACTGGTACACCGTGGAATCTGACAATCTGCCGGAGGTACATCTCTGCTAGCTGAGCTGTTGACTGACCCACTCTGAACGGGAGAAAGTGAGCCACCTTCATGAGCCTGTCAACTATAACCCAAATAGTATCTCTACCGGCTGGGGATCTAGGTAATCCAGTCACGAAGTCCATGGTTATATGCTCCCACTTCCATTCGAGAATCGGCAAGGGCTGAAGAAGTCCAGCTGGCCTCTGGTGTTCAGCCTTGACTTGTTGGCAAACCAAACACCGAGAGACAAACCGAGCTATCTCCCTCTTCATACCATTCCACCAAAAGTGCTGACGGATATCACGGTACATCTTCGTGCCACCGGGATGAATCGAATACTGAGAACTGTGAGCTTCCGCCATCACCTCATGCCTGATATCTCCACTGGGTACAGAAAGACGCTTACTATGTCGAAGTGTACCATCTTCATGAATGCATAATTCTGGTCGTCGTCCTGCTTCACATTCTGCTCTAAGCCGCTGAAGCTTAGAATCGGAGGACTGAGCTATCTTGATCCTCTCAACTATACTGGACTGTACTTGCATGCTGGCCATCAATGCCACATTGGTAGAAAGGACAACTTCTATACCCATCTTCTGAAGATCTGCTAGCAACTCTGGTTGCGCTGTCAGAAGGTAAACTCCGGCTCTTCTGCTTAATGCATCTGCCACAACGTTGGCCTTCCCAGGGTGATACTGCAGGTTGACATCATAATCCACAAGTAGCTCTAGCCATCTTCTCTGACGCATGTTAAGGTCCTTCTGGGTGAAAACATACTTCAGACTCTTGTGGTCGGTGAATATCTCCACCCTATCTCCATACAAGTAGTGTCTCCACAACTTAAGTGCAAACACTACAGCTGCCAGCTCCAAGTCATGGGTTGGGTAATTCCTCTCATGATCACGAAGTTGACGTGATGCATAAGCTATTACTTTCCTATGCTGCATCAAAACACATCCCAAACCCTTGTCTGAAGCGTCACAGTACACTAAAAATCCTCCGGTTCTATCTGGAAGTGTGAGAACGGGTGCCGTCATCAAACCTCGCTTCAGCTTCTCAAAAGATTCCTGACATTCTGCTGTCCAAGCGAACTGCATATCCTTACGGGTCAACTGCATCAGTGGTGCTGAAATCCGAGCAAAGTCCGAAACAAATCTCCGGTAATAGCCGGCTAATCCAAGAAAACTGCGAACTTCTGCAACTGTGCGGGGCACTGGCCAGGTTTCGATAGCCACTATCTTCTGGGGATCCACTTCCACTCCACCCTTTGTGATGATATGACCCAAGTATGAAATGCGATCGAGCCAGAACTCGCATTTACTAAACTTGGCATACAACTGGTGTTCTCGAAGAATCTGGAGGATAACTCTGAGATGCTGCTCATGCTCCACTTCACTCTTGCTGTAGACCAGGATATCGTCTATGAACACGATCACGAACTGATCCAAATAAGACATAAAGATACGATTCATGAGGTCCATGAATACTGCCGACGCATTGGTTGCTCCAAAAGGCATAACAAAGAACTCCCAATGTCCATATCTGGATCGAAAAGCTGTCTTCGGGATATCTTGCTCTCTGACTCTGATCTGGTGATACCCTGACCGCAAATCAATCTTCGAGAATACTGCCGCTCCTCTGAGTTGATCAAACAAGTCATCCATCCTTGGGAGGGGATATCTGTTCTTGATTGTCACTGAGTTCAAGGTACGATAGTCAACACATAACCTGGACGTACCATCCTTCTTTTTCACCAGAAGCATCGGGGCTCCCCAAGGCGATCCACTAGCACGAATGAATCCCTTGGTCCAGAGTTCTTCAATCATTTTGTACAATACCTCCAATTCTGATGGCGCCATCCTGTAGACTCTCTCAGACACTGGTGCTGTCCCGGTAATCAAGTCGATAGTGAACTCGATCTCCCATTCTGGCGGTATTCCTGGAAGCTCTTCCGGGAAAACATCTGGAAATTCCTCGACTATCCGAGGTAACTGCACTGCTGCCACGGCCATCCGCAATACTGGAGGAGAAGGTTCCACTTCGCCTCGAGAAAAGGAGAACTTCGGCTCGCCTGGAATGCTAAAAATAACTCTGCCAATATGGCAGTCTATCCTAGCATACTGGTCTCTCAACCAATCCATCCCTAAGACCACATCATAATCGGCCATCAGGAATTCTATCAGCCTAGCGGGAAACTCTCTACCGCTAACCACGATTCGACACGAGAAAAACACTCTATCTACCCCCACAAGACCGTTACCAGTAAGTATATTGAGCCTTACTGATAACGACTCGGGCTCCAGTCCTATCTATGTCGCAAATCGTGCAGACATGAATGAATATGATGCACCAGAATTAAATAACACTAAAGCAGGAAATGTGTTGACAAGAATAGTACCTGCCACTACCTCACCTGGTGCCACTCCTTCTTCTCCCATGGTCAAAGCCAACACTTGACCATGTCCTTTGGGTGCCGGCCCTCTCTGCTGGAATCCTCGCTGCCTATTCTGTGCTTGCGCCTGGGCAAACTGCTGAGGCCTTTGCTGATGAAAAGCCTGGGTCTGCGTCGGCAACGGCCTTGGAGAAGGAAACTGCGGCTGCTGGACTGGTACTGGGGCTGGTCCCCTCACTGATGAACTGGTCCTGGCTGGTGATGAGTCAGTCCTGAACGGGCAGGACCCTACCTTGTGGTCTGGCGCTCCATAAAGCAAACACAATCCTCTAGCCTTGCGACACTCTGAAACAACATGTCCAGGCTTCCCACAATAAGAGCAGCCTATGGAGGAAGACTGTTTCTGCTTCTGCTGCTGAGGGTGCGTCGATGTTGAATGCTGAACCGACGTAACTGAAGCTGCCCTTCTCGGAGCTCCAATGGTTAAAGCTCTAGCTGCCGGGGCTGGAGCTGACGACTGATTCATCTGGCCGTGAGATCGCTTTCGACCTCCGGTCCTGTCCACAATCCTCTGGGAGGTATACTCATGCCTCCTAGCTGCCCTCAATACCGCATCAAAAGTCTGATGCTCGAACTGTTCCACTGCCAACAAAATCTCCAGGTGGAGTCCCTGTTGAAATCGCTGGGCTCTATCGAACTCGGTCGCCACCAAGGTGGGAGCAAACCGACTAAGCCTGGAAAACTCGGTCGCATATCCATCGACCGTCCTGCCCATCTGCTTCAAATTGGTGAACTTGGTCTGAAGATCGTACCGAGCCACCGCATCGAAGTACTTGGTCCGGAACCGCTCACGGAATACTGTCCAAGCAATAGGTGCCACCAATCCAACGGCCTGTGCCGTCCACCAGCTGTGGGCTAGATCTAATAATTGTAGGCACACCACGGCCACCTTTTCGTCTTCTGGGGTCTTTGTTGCTTCCAATATCACCTCGGTGTCCTGAAGCCATGCATCAGCAGCGATAGCATCTTCGCTGCCATCGAAGAATGGAGGGTTCAGGCGCTTGAAACTGTTCGCTGCACTGTTCCCATGAAGTCCACCTCTGCCCAGAGCATCCGCCACTGCCTGGTGTAAGGCATCTCCTCGACGGTCCTGCGATGCAAGCAACTCCCTGATAAGCCCAACTAAGGCTCCATCATCCTGCCTCGCGGGCTGGGCTGACTACACCGGGGGTTCTGGATCTCTGGAAGGCATGGCCCGGGAGGCTGCTCCTGAGTGCTGGGCCTGATCTTCTTGTTGCTGCTGGTCCACGGGAAGCGCTTCGCCTTGCTGGTCGGCAGGTCCAGGAACAATACCGCTGAAGAAGATGACATAGGGAACAATAAGGAAGGATCAAGACAGATCAACGATACAAGCATGTGTTCAGGTCGACAATCCCAGGGATTTAGAAAAGTCGGGCAGAGATCAAAGGCGAGTGTTGATTGAGACATCTATTCGGTAAACCCTCACATATCTTGATTTATAAGACCTGCATGGGCCACCACTTAAACCATGTAACGCCCCAGAACCAGAATACTGGAGAGCGGGGGCATACATAGCCAGCTACGTATAATGAAATAAAATTTATCCCACTATACGGTCACGGCTGTCTAGATACATGAGGGTTTATCTACAATCCATCAGTATCCTATGGTCGATAACAAGCCTAATTGTCTCAATCCCAAGCAATCAAGTAAAGTTACAAGATGTAAGATCACCAAATATACAACAATAAGGCATCCCAAACATTACATATCCAGCTGATCATGAAGCTAGTCGTTACAAAATGTGAGAACTAGCAAGAGTTTAGTCATACATGATCAACCCTAGGATCTGTCAATCATGTTACAGCCCGTAGGCAGACAATAATAAGGCATACAATACGAGCTAACAGGTGCTCGCCGGCTAAACGCCTCAAAATATAATTTTTACAATAGAGTGGGAGAGCAAAAATAAACCCACTCGTTGCCCTGGTCACGACTGATGGTCACCATCAGGCTGGAAGGTCGGTGGATCCTCTGAGATAGCTCCGAAATCTGGCCACACAAAACCAGCTGGGTCAGATCCCAGAAAGAGCAAGTGCCACAAAGGAGGCTTCACTTAAGAACTAAAACCAGTATATCAGAAAATGTATTAAAGCAGTTAAAAGAACTGAAAGTAAAGAGATAACAACAGTCATAATGGGGTACGAGAGAACCATTCAAGTAGCCAGGTCACAACCCTTAAACCAAACAGGGACCGGGGTTGTAACCTTTCACTTGAATAGAACTCCGTCTCCAATCTTGTTGGTAAGGTAAATCATTACAAGCATGTCGTGGGGTGCAATAATATAATAAATGAAGAGAGGACTTAGAACTGTTCCGGAAGCCAGGTTACAACCCTTAAACCAAACAAGGACCGGGGTTGTAACCCTTCGCCTGAACCGAACATAGCCTCTGATCTTTATTGCTAAGAGTGACAATCATGCGATCAAGCTTGCAACAATCGAGCACTGAAATCACACCATACGATCGATCCCGACCAATCAGTGCCTACGACTTTCTACATTAGCTAACTAACTTGCCATAACATGCAGTGAGATATCCCTCCAGCCACAAGCCCTGCAGCTAATCCAGGTTATCCAGGCGACTTGGGTTTATTAAGCAGTATATTGTTCTTTCCATATATCAATGAGTTTGGACTTGTGCCCTACTCGTCGGCAGGCTGCAAGTCCCACAATGGTGGCCGGGATAACGGGATCGCCTGTAGCTGGAGAAATCTCTCATGACTACTGAATTATTCTAGTTATTAGCCTTAGCCATTTATAGTGGGTACCCCTGACCGTGGTACTCAGGAATCCCTGTCCTAAACATGATGCAAACATTTACCGGTTCAATTGTACAAACGCAATCATCCACGGTGTCCAGGCCATCAAATCTTGTCATGTCATATTCACTGTCAGGAGTGCGTCACGTCGGGCCACTATCATGTCATGTCAAAAGTGCACCACAACGGGTCGCCAGCGTGTCAGGGAACAATTAATTTAACACCAGTACACATATATTAATTAAATATAAAGATGGCAAGGGCTGTGGGGGGACTCATGCGGCTCGGGAAATTTTTCATGCGGCCAGCGGTCACTTGGCCATATGCGGCTAAACAATAAAATATGAACATGCATGCTAGCAGGCCAATGTATTTAATACATTAATATAATGCATAAATGTAATGTATTACTACATTAAATACATCATATTAATATATTTAAATATACAAAATATATTAAGATACATTATATTAATATACACTAAACAATAAGTAATATATATATTAAATATTATATTAATATGCATGCGGCTGGTAGGAGCCATATGCGGCTCGGACATTAAAGTAATAATAAAATGCATTGAAGTAATGCATTTGTCCCATATGCGGCTGGCTTCTGCATTAATAAGGCCATGCATAGAGCATAATAATAATAAAATTTGCATTGAGTAATATTTTAGTATAATGCATTGGAAAAGGTGCTCAGGATGAAAGCATTAAATGCATTCCTCAAATGCCTATGCGGCTATGATGCATTTGGTTGCAATGCTAAGGACTAAAGTATAAAATGTAAACTTCCAAGGCCTTAAATGCAAAAGGCTTAAAAAGCTTAAAAGCTTATGCGGCTCCCTTTCCAGGATACTTCAACCAACTTGGACTAAAGTATATAAAATGTAAACTTCCAAGGCCTTAAATGCAAAAAGGCTTAAAAAGCTTAAAAGCTTATGCAGCTCCCTTTCCAGGATACTTCAACCAACTTCTTAAAAGCTTAATGCTTTAACCAAGCATTAACCAACCATTCAAAGCATAAAGGACAAATGCTTTAACCAAGCATTTAAGCATAAAGGACAAATGCCTTAAGAATGGATTAATATTTCATCCAAAACCCATGCGGCTCGCTCCAGAACCCATGCGGCTAGCAAGGATTTCTTAGGAAAAATGTATGGAAAAATGCATTAAGAAAGAATGCATGAAAAATTTCATTATAAGAAAAGTGCATTAAACGCTTTCTTTAATCATTACGTGAGCTTGCATGCTAAATGCATACAAAAGCTCATGCATTCCTAAGAAAGCATATGCGGCTCCTTATTAGAGTAATATATATTAATGCACTTCTGAATGCTTATGCATTTGTATGCTGCCAAGGTTTTTAAAGATGAATTGGCCATACGGCAGAGTGCTGAAACGTCCATGCGGCTCAACAATTTCCTATGGGCAAAATTTGGACCAAACGAAATCCTCTGCAACCTGGGATCATCAACTTAACAAAATATACAAGTTTGATGGATCAAAATCCTGGAAACCGAAAATACCACAAAACTAGATTTACAAGAAATTGACCATGGGAATGAAAAATGTCAAGTACTAAAGTGGCTTAGAAACACAGGAGAAAACAATGGAACAATAAAAATGACTTCCTCCATGAAGCAAGATTTCACTTGCCTAAGCTCTCCCACTCTCTCTATCTCTCTCTGGAGGTTGAAGAAGTAATGGTGGAGAAGAAGAAGTAATGAAGAGAGAGAATGAGTGGGGGAATATTTAATGAAGAGGGTGGTGGTAGGTGAGATATTTAATGAAAGTGGTGGTAGGTGGGATATTTAATGAAAGTGGTGGTAGGTGGGAGTGGTTCACATAAAACCGAACCATACAAACCAAGCTGAACCAAGTCAAGTTGGGCCAAACCAACCAAGAAAAATGCTAAAATAAATCAAGCATGCAATACGGGTCTAAATACGTACACGTATACAAAATACGTAATACGAAAAAAAATGGTCATTACATCAACAATCTCTATGAATTGGGTAATAACAATGTATGTATGATGGGCTGTTGATTATAAATGGAATCCATGTCCCGATACATCGGGTTGATGATGTCCTCTTAAGGAGCTCATAAGGATTGTCATGTAAACCCTGCAGGTGGATTATATTTGACATGACAAATAAAGTTGAGCGGTACTACTTAAGGATAAAAGATACCGAATCAATATAGTTGTCAGTAACTTAATTGATCGACGGACATACGATATCTTAACATGGGGAGCCAAACGAGCATATAATAAAAGGAGCCCACAAACATAATTTGGGATTAGGGAGGTAGTGCAACAATAGCTCATTAGTGGACCGAGCTATTATTAATGGGCCTGGATTGTGTGTTCGGGCTGAACACGGGATATCCATATCCGTTAGGAGGCCTAACCCTAATTTCTTCTCATAGTCCCTGCCGTAGCCTATATATATCCTCTGTTCTCTGGCCGCCAGATTACTGATCAGAAATTTAAAATTTTCTCTAAATTCGTGATTCACGTAAGGAGAGAAAGAGAGTGCTGCCAAGGAGAAGAAAAGGTTGGAAGATCGTCGCCCACACGACGTCCAACTCGAGGAAGGAATATGTGCAGAAGATCTTGGGGTCGTCCGCTCGAGATTGTCAGGAATTACTTGTCTCCTTTCCGGCGCAGGTATAATTCGTGAACCCTAGTTTTCGCCTATGAAGGGTTAGAACACGTATTAGATCTGTTTAACTTTCTATCGATCAATACGCACACCAAAGAAAGGGTCCTGGGAATCTCCAGTTCCATCAGTAGCATACTCTGAAGAATAATGCTAATAGAAGACCCAGGATCAATGTAAATCATGTCAATTTTAGTAGATTCAATATACCCTGTATAACACATAGGCCTGTCGTGTTTATTATGCTTCAACAGCATATCTTCTTGTGTAAAGGTAATATTAGGAATTGCTTCCATCACACTATGATATTGTGGACACGACACTGGTATATTGTCAGGACTCTTGAGTTGAGCTAAGCATGAGTCTGCTTGTAGCAAAGCTTCGCTCAAAGTTTCTCGACTTTCTTTAGAAAGACGAAGCAACTCAAAGATAGAAAGTCTAGCCGGGGTATTAGCTAGTTGGGCTAGAATATCGAACTTGTAGGGCTTCATCACCACCCCTTGATTTGAAGCAAACTTCAATGGGATGTCAAAGCGTACTGCTTTCTGTTTCCCTTTCTCAATCAAAAATGATTTAGGTCTTGCCTCAGTAGGAACAGAAGATGGTTGAGTTGGTAGTGTTTCAACAATATCCTCCGCTTCTTTAGAAGTTCTCTCATAATCTTTGTGGTATTCTTTTCCAGATCTCGTACCAGCAAAGGTTTCTTCTTCAGACTTAGGAGAATGAAGTACCATATTACAGGTTTTAATCTTCTTTCCCTTAGTCTTCTTCTTGCAAGGATTTTTATGAGGAACCTCAAAACTCAATCCAACAGTGGATTTTTGACTTTGAATTTGTAAAGAAAGTCGTATTCCTTTATCATAGTTCAAGCCTTCCGCCTTTTGAAAGTCGTAATCCATCTTTTTTATAAGATGGACTGATTGATGACTGTACATGTGAGTAGGTAGCGGAATTTCAATAGATGTTTCAACAGAGAAAGAAGGAACAGAAACCTCTGTAGCCACAGGAGTAGGGGTATTCGGGACAAAAAGAAAAATCCCTACATGAGCTTTCTCATAAGCAGCAAAGACTTGTTATGCCCTGTACAAGGAGACACTATTCATAGCTAACCATTGTCGATGAGTAAGTTTAAGTTTGGTAGGAGGAGCCAAACCTGGAGGGCATATATTCAAACCCCTCAGCCTATCCTCCAAAGGAATGTCATCCCAAAGATGATCCAAATCATCATGATCTGGAGTAACAACATGAGAAATCATATTACAGGTTTTGACTTTTCGATCTTTCTTGGATTTTAAAGTTTTACCTTCACCTTCTATTTCAGGTACTAAGTCAGGATGTACCCACATGATTTTACTATTTTTTAATATGAGAGGCAATAATCCTTCACTTTGCTCTCTAGCCGACGGAAGATTCACAATTTTTATTGTCGCCTTTGAAATTGGGACAATCCCATCTGGAACTTGCTGTGGAGAAAAACCTCCAAATTGAAGAGAAATCATATTAGTTGTAACTGTATGCTCATCATTGGTTAAAGCAATGGCATTAACATTTACCAACTCTTGGATTTTCTTCTTTAAAACATAGCAAGCCTTGGTAGGATGATTTATGTATCTATGATAGATACAATACTTGGAATTGTCAGTCAGATTCACCTCATTAGGTCTTTTTGGCTCTGGAATTTGGAGTTTGCCATTCTTTACAAGACATTGGAATATCCCTGGGATATCACTGTCATCAAAAGAGTATTCTTTTTTTGGTTTGGAAGACTCCGGATTATTTGGCATCGTTTTAGGTTTTGAAAGATTAACCACTAGGGTTTCTTTCCCTTTCCTATTGCGATTGCCGGAATTATTACCTGAAGTGGCTTTCTTTCCTTTGTCCTCTGAAGCAAAGATTATCCCATGTTCACGAGCCAACCTACCATTGGTCTTGACTGAAACTGCTGCTATAATGAACGAGGCCCAATCTGTGAATTGAGAGCCCGTAAAGACAGCAATAGTTGGTCGCAGATTCATTTTGTATGTATCAATCAATGCTGAATCTGGCATACCAGGAGGCATTTTCAAGGTTGCCTGTCGAAAACGTTCGATAAACGTCCGGGTATCTTTTTTCTCCTTTTGTTTGACTTCTATTAAGGAGGACATATTCATATCCATTCATCCCTCATAAAAGCGGAAGAGAAACATTGCTTTGAATTCGTCAAAAGACGATATACAATTATCGGGTAGACTTCGATACCAGTCATATGTTGAACCCATCAAACACCCAATGAAAACTCGGGTAAGAAGAGCATCATTCTTTTACAAATGTACAATCATAATATCAAAATAATTGATATATTGACTAGGAGAAGCCTTTCCATCAAATAACACCATCGATTGTGGCTTGAATTTTGGAGGAAAGGGTACATCATTCCAATGAGGAGGATAAGGTTGCTTAATCCCTAACCTCTGGAGCTGATCCTTGTGCTTCAGAACTTCAAACTGTGCTTTTAGCTCACGCACTGCTTGAATAGCTTCACTAGTTTGAGGAAGCACATTCGATTGAATAGTTGCTGGATGCACCGTAACCCCCACCGGAGGTGGTACATCTTCTGGAATGAGATGATCTGGAGATGCAGAATTTTGATTGACAGCAGGCTCTTGACTAAGATTATTCAAAGGTACATCAAACCCTTGACTATCTTGAGTTTGTGCTGCTACCTGCACCGGTGTTACTACTGCCGGCTGAACAGTTTGTTGAGTCATTACTATTTGATGCATACTTTGCATCATGGCAAGCATGTCCTTCAGTGATTGCTCCAACTGCAGAGAGACGTTGTTCTGTATTAGCAGTTGACGTCTCCGGTTCGTCTTCGATAACATAGGATTCAACCTCCCTTGAACATACAGAGGGATTGGTATAGAGGTATGAATCAACGCTATCAGTTTCTGACTCCAAAGACTGGGTACCCCCAGCTTTTGAATCTGAAGATTGCAACGATCTTTGACTTCTTGAATGAGTATGCTGATATACTCCTTCAAAAGTGTCAAGGAGTCAGTTGAATTGTTGTTAGCTTGGAGTCTGGGACGAATTGCATCTTGGACGTCGTCCTCTATTGATATAAGATGCCATATTGACTAATGCATATGACAACTCATGTTCTTGATCATCAACTTATTGTTGAGGCACATTGTAGCTTAATCGGTCAAAAACTGATCGTTTAGAAGCCGAACAACAATATTTGATTACAATCTGATGACACTCACAATGATGATTTTCTTCGGGGAGTATCACAGGAGATTTTTTGTTTTTACGCTTTTGTACAAGCAACTCGCGTAAATCAGAAGGAGTTGTCTACTTTATTATATTTAGGACAGGGAAACGTTTAGTCCCTTACGTATAAAGAAGATTACTGGCTGCATTAACAGAACCAAACTGTGCATTTTTACGTGCCTGGAGTTGCTTGCGTAAATCCTGAGATTTTTGTGCACAAAGAACTCCATCAGCATTACGTGTAATTTAAAGGTTTGGTACCTTACGTAAAGCAGTGTAAGAAGGTTGTTGGTAAAAAACTGAAGTTTTATCAACAATAGAATTCTTGTTTTTACGCTGCATCCGTGCAGGCAAATTCTCTTTAGATGCAAAGGCATCATTGTGAACTTTATCTACCATGTCACCGACAGAAGATTTACCCTTACGCGTAGAGCACAAAACATGAATATCTGCCACGTCACAGACGGAAGATTTACCTTTACGCGTAGAGCGTAAAACTTGGGTGTCTACCACGTCACAGACGAGAGACTGATTTTTATGCGTAGAGCGTAAAACTTGGGTGTCTACCACGTCACAGACGGGAGACTGATTTTTATGCGCATAGCGTAAAACTTGGGAGTCTACCACGTCACAGACGGAAGACTGATTTTTACGCCCGGGGCGCATCACTGAAGTAGAGACTGCCTCGTCACAGACGGGAGCCTCCACAATAGGAGTGGGAAGGATTCTTTTGCCCTCAGAGACAGCAGGGAGATCCGAGGATGCTTTGGACTTAGGAATCCAAACTTTTCTCGCCTTCCATGATTTTTGAACATTGGAGCAGCGAGTACTACCCCCAGTTCGGAGCATTTCTTCGTAAGCAGTCTGGTCGAAGTGAACAACCAGAGTCTTCTTTGTCGATCCGACCGACACATCATCATATTGAGCAATTGCTTTCTCGTTAGAGGAGAAAGTCGTCCCCAGCAGAGTCGCCATTTTGTTTCACTTAACAAAATGCCTAAAATTGGCTTTTGAAAGAAAACAAGAAAAGTACAAAAGTACAAATTATTTCTGAAAAGTATTACTATGGAAGTCTGATCTGAGAGCGATCACTTTGTTCCTTGGACCACACGATGATGATGAAGAAAACTGCTTGAGAAAGATGAACGATCGGAAGAACTAAGTCACCAGAAAGGTATCGACACAATGGCACTGATGGCACAGTCGAATGCTTTCCTGCTTTGCTTCACCCTGTTCTTGAGAAAAAGTTGAAGAAATGCTTCTGGGAATATCACTCTGAAAGTATGAGTTTTCTCATAATCTTCTCTTCTGTATATCTCCCTTCATGCTTTCTGTGTTAAAAATAAGTCTATTTATAGACTAGATCCTCTGTGCGTAAAAAGCAACAAAGTTTGGTCTCTACGTAAGTAACTGTCACCCACGATTAAAAATCACCCTTTACGCGTGATGACACGTGTCCCATGTAGAGTTTTAATCTCTACGCATGGTGACACGTGTCCCACTACTTCAACAAAATAGAGAGAGCATATACACACGTTCCTCAATAAGTGTGGCATAAAAGCCACGTAAGCAGACCACGTTCTCATGTAGCTAGAAAAGATTGGGCATAAAAATGACCCAAAATAGAGTTCCTGCGTAAAGTAGCAGACTGGGCGTAAAATAACCCAAAATAAACTTTCTGCGTAAAGTGGCTGAAAAGTAGCCTTGAGCGTAAAAGCTCGAATAGCTTTCGTGCGTAAAAGAAGCAGTCTCTTGAGCGTAAAGTAGCCCATCTGCATACTAAACATCAAGCGTTAGGCTTGGTGAAAAAAAATTTCTCGGCTTCTGTGCACTGTTCTGTCAGATCAAAATCATGCGCATTAAATGCAGTCTGACAGTCTGTCTCCTGCGTAAATATTTGAGGATGGCTCTCGCGTAAAGTAGTTCGCGTAGAGTTTGCCCTGTTTGCTCTCTACATAAAATTTGAATCTGATTCAGTTTGACTTGCATAAAGTTCTCAACTTCTTTGACTTGGTCTATGAAATTTATTTATGCTTCTACAACAAACTGGTGGTACAAACTCATATTGCACGATCTGGCGAAAGAATCCATCGGAAGGCACCTCATTCTCAATGAAAGGCAGCAAGTCAGCTCTCGCATCTACTTCAACAAAGATCCGTGCATACCCCATACAAGTTATGTACACCGTAGCTTCATCGGCCTTGATTGGTTTGCCTATGGCATTGGCGATCTTCATCATCATGGAAATGCTCCGATGATTAACGGGTAAACCCGGTAGTCTGATCCAAATTGAAACTGTGAGGAGAACTTCACGCTCATAGGTCGACTCTAGCGTCCATGCCTTCATAATGATAAGCCTGCCATCAAAGGTCTACAGTCCTCCTTGGAGGACCCGCTCCATGTCCTCAAGCAGGCAGAAATGCACGAGATAGAAGCAATTTTCTCGTGAGGAAAACTCCATACCTGTCACGATCTGCTCCCGAATAATCGGACACGAGTCGGACACGCCCAGCCTTCGTCGATGGACACGACGAAGTAAGCTGTACAATGCTAAGGAAAACTCCAAGTCATAATGTAATGTAAACATCCACAGCTTCTATATATAACTTTTCCAGAAAGATCACCAATATCCATCAAGTCATTTTAGTATAAAGTCATCCGGAGACAAATCCGGTTAAATAAAATATACAATGATGAAATCATAAAAAAATACAATCTCCAGAAAAATAAATAAATAAATCCTACAATATCCAATACAATCACATGCTCCATGTGGCCTCAAGCTCACCTTCAACGTATCCTATCAGGAAAAGAACAAAGTACAACTCCGACAAGAATAATATACAATGTAATCTGAACTACAGAGTACAAGGTGAAACCAGAATACAAGAACTGAAAATAAAACTATGATACCATAACTGAAATGTAAAACTGCAGGCAATGGACGCGAAAATCAATATGCAAGACAATGATCAAGGCTATTAATGAACAAGACAATGAACACGACAATCAATGCAAGTGTGACATTTTGAAATATTAAACTAATTTGTGACCGGCTAAGGACCACAATCAATTCTACAACATCCGGCTTCATCGTACGTAAAGTGTACGATTAGGCTATCCACAATACCTATGTTGGGTGTGGTCACACAAAAGCTAATATTTTCCCCAAGCCCTGCAATAAACAATGACTCATAATACAATGAACAAGGTACAAGACAATCGTGTGTATCTCGTGTCCGATATGAGAACATGGCACATGAATGTAAGACAGAAATATAAAGTACAAGTCGAGTCGATGTACTTGCCTCGCCTTGGAAGCACGGGAGTAATACTGCATGGATGTAAAGGATTACATGGTAGTTGTACAATTTTGATTAGGGTTTTAAAATAATGATCATTAGCTAACTATATCACTAACTTTCTCTAGTACTAAATATAGGCCTAACTTACTTTAATCAATATTTTAGAAAATATATATTGGTTTTAAGAATAATGACAAGTAACATACTTTTAAACTATATTGTAGCTACAAAATTCTTTACTAGAAAATAATTGCCATCTCACTTATACTTTTTTGGAAATAATTATGGACAACATTTCTATTAGATAAAATATCTTATTAGTTAAAGATATTAAAAGAGTTCATCTATTCGCTAATTAAAATATTAGCTAAAAGATACTAATTAATAAAGCTAAATATTATACTAACAATTCTAAACATTAAATTTAGTTAACATTACAGAACAATATATAACTATATACTAATTAGAATATTACTAGGTTAAATTGTATTTAGCACTAAACTAACTAGCCATGCAAATAATAACAAAATTATATTAGTAATAAAATCCCAGCCCAAAGACCTAGTTTTACTCCTGGCCCAAAGCTCCTGGAATTATCCAGCCCACAAAATGGCCCAAGCCTAGCCATTTTTTTGTTACTGCTCACTGTTAAACTTATTATTTCTCAGCTCACGAATTTAACCCAGCCCAACAGAGCAACTAGCCCATCCCTGTTTCTTGGTCAGTACCCGACCCTCACTGTTAAAATCAAACAAAACTTAACAGTTTGAACTAAAGCCCAACCCATTTTCTTCCAAACCCGGCCCAATCCTCTAATCCCTAACCATATAACCCTCTTCTCTCTTTCCCTCTCTTTCCATTCAATCCTCAGCCAGCCGCCAAGCCCCATCCCCTTTCTTCTTTCTCTCGCCTACGAAACCCTAACCCTAAGCTTCTTCTCCACCTACTTCACTCTTCTTCTCTTCAGCTCCTAATTCTTCTTCCAGCGTTCGAAACCCTAGAACTCCAGAACCTTAACCCTAACTCCATTCTCTTCCTCACAGCTCCAGCCGACTACACTCCCAAATAGTAAACCCTAACAGCAAAAAAGAAAGGGTTCGAGTAGATCGGGAGAGAATTCACCTCGGCACGGCGGGGATGTCGATCCCCTAGCAAATTCGGTGAGTGACGGTGGCTTCGACCAGATCCGACTGGCAGCGGTCGGCCTTGGTGATCCCGGCGGCGACGGCTTCGACTCGGCGGATGTCGACCCCGACGACGAGGCGCTTCGGGGCTCGGATGATGTCGTCGACGAACGACGACGCTCCAAACTGCGACGGCGGTGCTCGGCCGAGCAGAGGAGAGAGAGAGGAGAGAGAGTAAGAGTGTACAATAGAGAGAGGGGTGTGGGAATGTGTGCTGTAATAGAATTCGTGCACTGTTGAGTGTGTCAGTGTATTGAATTTTATAATAAAATATTAGATGGCAGTATTGTAAATAGTGGTAGATCTGAGGGCAATAGTGTACACCTGTACTGAATTAGTTAGAGAATAACTAACAATTAACAGATTTCAAATTCGAATATTCAAACAGATTTTCAAAATTTCAAAATTAGTTAATAACGTTAGCTGTTCCTAAATTTTAAATAGAATTTGAATTTTGAAACATAACTACCTAACCGAATTAGTTAGGCTCAACTAATTTAACTATTAGAGAAATATTTAACTAGTAATAGTTAACTTAATTAATCTAGATTAATAAATAACTAATAATCGAATGTAACTGACAATTAAATAAATAGAAAATTAAATAACAATTAATATTTAACTGCTTCATATTATTTAAATAAATAGAAAATTAAATAACAATTATAAAAATGTTTTTACTAAAATTCATTCTCCTTAACTGTCAAATATTTTCAAAACATTTATTCTCCAAATAAATTGGTTAATAAATAACTATGAAATTCATTATTTATAACAATACTTTAAAATGTGAGCAGAGATTTGTTAATAAATTAGAAATAAATTAATTAAGCTTAATTTACCATTATTGATCACAAACAAAATTAATACAATAGAATAAACTAAATTTATTAATAAATAAACGAAATATTTATGAGTTAATCAATATTGAAAAATTAGAATTAAGAAAATAAAATCAATTTAGCTAATAAAATTCAATATAACTAATTTATTACTTTAAGCCAAAAATGATTCTTTTAGAAATTTTTTTAAACAATTCAACAATATACGAAAATAGGTTTAGGGAGTTACAACACTGCCCCTCGGTCTCCAAACTCGTGCCGCGTACGCTCGGATCTGTCCGTAAAATGGCCTCGAGCCAAGCACATATAGGATGACCGAGTTGCCCCAGTAGTTCGCGGTCTCAGCAAGATCTTCCTCCGTCAGGGTCGTCCGAAGTGTTGTTCCCACCATCTTCGGTTGGACATAAGTCATCTGTGCTGGCAAGCTATTCACCCCTCCATTCAACATATCCGCGTAGGATTTCGGAACCCCAGTCTTACGTTGGTCTCCAACAACCTGCTTGTCCTTTTCCACCCCGACCATCGTTGTTGAGGCATTGGTGGTATGGACACATTGCTATGTATTTGGCGAGAACTCCCATCCTGTCTTCTAGCCCCCCCGGGCATACACCGTCAATGTGTCTCCGTAGCACGTGTCGATGGTCACCTCCCCTAGGATGGACGCCTCCCGAAGCCCTACCTGGCCGACGAGCTTCGACATCTCCTTTTCTATTACGCCTTCTGATCACCGTTGTCCATCCCACCTCCTCCTCCGAGTCATCCCGTCGATCGCCATCTCCTACGGTACCTTCAACCCCGTCCGGGGCCCACCCCAAGCCACCTCCACCCCTTGCCGATCCACTTCCGGCCGTGCCACCCATATCCAACCCGCCGCCCGCCGCGTTGCTCCCGGCTGCTGCTCCGCCGCTCCCGGCCACGCTGTGTTTGGCCTAGCCACTCCCCGCCACTCTGCCATCGCTCTTTCCGCTACCGTCGGTGCTGCCAGCGGCCTTACCGCCACCACTAGCGCCTCTGCTGCCCGTGCTGCCACCCCCCGTGCCAGAAACGACCCTCAGATGCACAATTGGGTCAGACCTAGCCAACCCATAGTCGGCGCCGCCACCGCCTGGTCTGCCACCACGCGCGCCGAACTCGGACGGACTACCCCTGCCGCTCCGACCCTGGCCGCCCCACCACCAGGGTCCCAGGCGACGGGAACCCTAAGTTCCTCGCTCGATCGCCTGCTCACGCTCGGTCGCATGACTTAAATATATATCACACACACACACACACACACACACACACACACACACACACACACAAATATATATATATATATATATATATATATATATATATATATATATATATATATATATATATATATATTTGAAAAAAGGGTAATTAGTTTCCAAAATCGCTTCCACTAGAATTCGAATTTCTGACCACTCGGGCCGCATGCCTCAGCACTACGGGTAATTAATTTTCGCATTTTCAAGCAAGTTGAAAGTAAAGGTTTCCTTCCAAACTATATGTGCCTCATTTAGTACTACCTTATCCTACCCAGGCAAATCCGTATTTACCAACACGGATACTAACTCAGGTACTTAATAGTATCATATCATCTTAGAAAGCAATAAAAGAAATATTGCAGCCCACATATATCTTTGCATAGCTGCTTTCAATCCACTACTATTAGTTGTATTCTATTCATAGTTTGCAGTATCGGCCGATACCGATCTGATACTGATCCGATACGGCCGATACTGATATAGTTTGACATGTCCCGATTCGATACCGACATTGGGGGTATCTTTTTCGATCAATTCGGCAAAGAAAATTAAATAAAAAAGACCAATTAGTAAGGGTGTAAAAGCATAGTAAGGTGGTAAAAAATGTAAAATAAGAAAACTTATATATCGTATGTAAACCAATTGGCAAGAGTAACTACTATTTTATTCAATTTCAAAACTGCTAAGAAATAATATTGGAAATACTTAAGAAAATACCTAAAATTATGCTTAAATGTATAAAATATATTTTTCTAAAATGTTAATAATTATTTTTTTTCTGATACCAAAAAATTTGATACTCCGATCCCAAACCGCTGATACTGCCAATACCATCGATCCCGATACTCATACGCATAATATGTTACCGATTTTGATACTGTGAACCTTGTCACGACCCGATCCTGCAAGCCCGAAAGTCGTCGGTGGATATGATGTCGTATAAGTCTAAATTGTACTTATACAAGACAAGAACCAAACAGGCTTGATAAAACAATCTCAAAAACATAGTTATTGCAACTAAAATAAACAGAAAAGTTGATAGACACACGATATATGAAAAAAATCTCTTTATTTATAATTTGCAGCAAAAATAAGCATAAACCTTGTGAATTTTAGTGTCCATGATTAAAATGATATCTATTAAACTAGAACAAGCTTGTTCTTATTGAAAACATCCTTTATTACTGAAAGTAAGATACAATGGGGAGGGATTTCCGCCCAAATACTTCCAAATATTCATCTACATTATTTATATTTATATTTATATTTAAAGAGATTATGTGGGATATTGTTGCCAACAAGAATGGATCGTCCACAACCGTCCAAATTTTTTTTAAAGAGATTATGTGGAATATTGCTGCCAACAAAAATGGATCCGCCCATAACCTCCCAAAAAAATCTTCTCCCGTAACCGTCCGTAACTGAGCGGAAAAATAGGAGTGGCATTCCAACCTTTCCATAACTGCTTCGTAGCAATTTTCATAAAGTCTTCTCCTTATTTTTCTTTTTCACTTTCTCTGCTCTATTTCAATTGTTACTACCCAGGCCAAAAACCTAGAGAGAGAGAGCGAGGAAGCAGTAGCGAGGAGGAGGGGTCGGACTTCATCGCCATCGCCAACGTTTCTTCGGTCGGGGTATCGATATTCTTCCTTCTCTTGCTATTTCGATTCTTATGGTTATGGTTTTCTTTCAGAAACATTAATCTGATAATGAAGTGCACTTTCTTGATATATGATTATTTTGTTGACAGATGATTATTTTGTTGACGGCTTTATGCTGCACATATTTTTCATAAATTTTTTGAATATGTCTGACTGTTTGATTAACATTGTCGAGTATTTTTTAGGATTTCGATTTTGTGATGAATATTTTTTATATTTATTTTGATTTTAATGATCATAGCTTTAGATTTGATGGCTTTGTTTGTTGGATAGGCTGTAATTATATATGAATATTTTTTGGCAGAAATTTTAAGGATCCAATGTTTTGTGTGTTGTCACTTTGTTGATTTTTTGTTGTTTGAGTTTTTTTTAAGTTTTCGTTTGTTTATTTTTTTTAGTTCTTATTATGTTCCATTGAACCACGTCCAACAATAAGTGAATAAAAGATGCACAAGTCTTTATAGCGTATTGGTGGTAAGTAGTCCTCCGATAAGTACTCCGTTAGCTCGATGAATTTTTGTGTGTTTTCTTTTTGTGTTTCTGCCAAGGCACCAAACCAAAGGGACGTTTTGGTAATGGGTAATTTTTTTATTTCTGAAAAAAAAAATTAGGATGGAGAATATATTCTCATGTCTTTATTTTTCTAAGAATTTTTTTATTTTTTTATTTTTTCGTTTTTAACCTTTTTTTTTTTTGGGGGGGGGGGGGGGGGGGTTCTTTTTTTAATGATTTTTTTTTGTTTTCATTTTTTGTTAGGTTTTTTATTTTCATTATTTTAAGATTCATCATTTCTTTGTTCTTTTTTAAGGTTTTTCTTTCATTTTTTTTTTACTTTTTAAATTTTTTTGAGAATGATTTTTTTGTTTTAGTTTAGTTTTTTTCCATATTTTTTTATTTTCATTTTTCTAAGAATGATTTATTTTTGTTTTTTCGCAATTTTTTTTTTGCAGTTTTTTATCCTTTCTAAAAAAATTTATTTTCATTTATAGTCTATTGATGGTAAGTAGTCTCCAATAAGTACTCCTTTAGCTTTATGAAAAAAAAAAAAAATTGTTTCTGTCAAGACACCAAATTAGATGGACATTTTGGTACTAGATAATTTTTTTATTCCTGAAAAAAAATTTAGGATAGAAAATCTATTCTCATGTCTATATTTTCTAAGAATTTTTTTAGTTTTTTCTTTTTCATTTTTAACCCTTTTCTTTTTTGTGGGGAGGGGGGTGTCAGTTTTTTAGAATTTTTTTTTTGTTTTCAGTTTTTGAAAGGTTTTTTCGATTTTTGTTTTCCCTGTTTTAAGATTTTTTTTCTTTTGTTTTTTTTTTCCTTTTAAACGTTTTTTGCGGGTTTTTTCTATTTTTTTAAATGATTTTTTGTTTTCATTTTTTGTTAGATTTTTGATTTTCTGTTTTTTAAGATTCATCATTTCTTTGTTCTTTTTCTTTTTTAATTTTTTTAATTTTTTTATCTTTTTAATTTTTTGAGAATGATTTTCTTTGTTTTAGTTTAGTTTTTTTTTTCATATTCATTTTTCTAAGAATGATTTATTTTTGTTTTTTTTCCCAATTTTTTCGCAGTTTTTTTATCCTTTCTAAAAAAATTGTTTTCTTTTTATTTTCGGAATGTTTATATGTTGACCAAAAATGAGAATATATTTTTTGATAAATATTTATTACCTGGTATTTGAAATATCGAAAATATAGACTTTAGATGGTCCTATTATAGTTATCTTACATTGAAAACATATACACTGATATTACTTGTGTTTTATGTGGTAGTGAGGTTGAAACTGCATAAAGTATTTTTCTTCATTGCAGTTTTGTATTACAGTTTTGGCAGACAAAGGAACTTGCATGTTTAATAATTATCCAGTTAATTTCAATGATCGGTGGCTGGATTGGAGAATTGATAATATCGGCTCAAAGATGAGGCATGGTTGGGATATAATGATGGGTGCATATGTATTGTTATTAAGGACAGAACTTAATATGATGATATTCGAGCAAAATAAAAGTTCTAAGAATAGTATCTAATTTAACACAGCTACTTTGTGTAATTTTCGGAGAAGTATTTTTCCTTAGAAGAAAAAAAATACTAAGCTTAATTTGTCGAGGAAGGAGAGCATTTTGTGACAATGAACCAAGCCAGAAAGGAGACTATAAATTGAGTGTTCCTTAGTACCAGAAAGGAGACTATAAATGAGAAGGGGGGATTTCAGTGTTTTAAAGATTTTTTTGGTTATTTTATTTCAGTTTTAAGATTTTTTTTTGTTTCCATTTATACGTTTTTTTTTTCTGTTTTTTAATGATTTTTTTTGTTTTCATTTTTTTTGTTAGATTTTTTTCCAGTTTGATAAGATTCATCCTTTCTTTGTTCTTTTTTTTAAGGTTTTTTTTTCAGTTTATTTTTATTTTTATTTTTTTCGAGAATGATTTTTTTGTTTTAGTTTAGTTTTTTTCATATTTTTTATTTTAATTTTTCTAAGAATGCTTTATTTTTGTTTTTTTTTTTTTTTGCAGTTTTTTCACCGTTTTTTTATCCTTTTTAAAAATATTATTTTCATTTTATTTTGGGAATGTTTTATTATTGACCAAAAATGGGAATATAATTTTTTATAAAAATTTGTTACCTAGTATTTGAAATATCGAAAATATAGAATTTAGACGTATTTCGTATACCAAACATCTCCTTAATTTTGCTTAGGGCAGTTTGGTATAACTTGCTTAAAAATATATTTTCTTCAGGCCAAAGGGGACTAGCGGCTCTAAAAGAATGGACGAATAGATTTTTTTTTCATTTTGTAGGGCGGATTCATATGGAGAATAGTGGGGACTTGCTAGATTTTTGGAAAGAAATAGTTTAATGACAATTTTCAAATATATATTTCTCGAATATGTCTGACTGTTTGATTAGCATTGACGAGTTTTTCTTAGGGTTTTGATTTTGTGATGAGAACTGTTATTTTAATATTTTTTATATTTATTTCAATTTTAGTGATCATTGCTTTAGATCTGATGGCTTCGTTTGTTGGATAGGCCGTAATTATAGGTGTTTTTTTTTTTGGGAGAAGGTAATCTTTTCACTTTATTAAGTCTCCTTAAATGTTCTCTTTCAAGTTTAGAAAATTAAAAAAAAATTCATTTTCAAAATAATATTAATTAATGTTCTTTTTCAGATACAAAGTAATATACCTATATATATCTATATATTTATATAGATATATACATACATATATGTAAATGCATGACTAACCACTAATTATTTAGATTATATGCGTCCTACCAAAAAATTTATACACAAAAAATAACTAAATGATAGTTTATCTGTCCCGTACGTCGCACGGGTACACGCACTAGTATGTTATTATTAGATAGGACAAGTAAAAGTCAACTCAAGGTATCCTCACTAAACACCGGTCTTTTTGGTTTTATTGTCCAAAAAAAAAAAGTTTATTTAATAATTTTAATAGTTTATGACATTTGATATTAATATATTTTTTGGGATTATAAATATGTTTATTATAATTTATTATTTTTAGTAATAAATGTAGTGTCTCTTAGATAAAAATCTTGGCTACGCCAGATTCTTAATAGGAACTAAGCGTGCAAAAAAAAGCAGTAAGATTTAAGACACAATTGATGTGTGTGCTTTGCAATTTGAAACATTTCGAATGAAATCAAAACCATAATCTCAAACTTAATGGAGATGAAATTAAATGCTAAATTTACTATGAGCTCATAAAATAAGTTCATGGTAGACAGAAGCACTCGAGTGGAATCACTTCTATGTTTATTCGGTTGCGAATATGAACTAATCCTAAACTAGGTCCCATATCATCATCCTCGTCATATAATATTCTTTGATTCCCCGCCTCTGGTGCGCCACCTGGCCGATAATGGACGGAGTTAGTAAACATATGGGTCCACTGTCCCTACAAAAATTTCCACTTTTTATGTAATTTTTTTTAAATTACTCTTAAGGTCTGCCCCTACAACAAAAGAAAAAGAAGAGGGGTAGGCCCAAGTTAATGTTATTGACCTTTTCCCCCACGGAGTGGAATGTCTAGCTCCACCCTTGTTGTCGATCCAATATCCATCAACTCCCATGCCAAGCCAGCAATGGTAGTAGTCAAGCACAGCACGGGTCGTGGCACTTTGTCAAGGACTTTAAGCTTGAATTTGACCTAATCCAATCTGGATCCACACACGATTTCTAGATATAGGGGTCTGGTCCCAGTGGAAGATCGGTCCTCGATACAAATATATTTAGGTCCACATAAATCTTAGTTGAACTAAACCGAAAGAGCAACCCTCCTAGTGCTCCCACCTCACGTCTTTGTTTTGAGGGTTTGATGCGTTCAGTTGTCATGTAATATTCACCCTATAACAATGCACATCCATATTTGTGCGGCCTTGCTGCTCATGCTATCGTGGCTTGCAACTGTTGAGAATCAATAAGGGACTTTTAGTCCCACATCGAAATATCGAGTATGTAGAGGAGCTAGACTCCCTATAAGTAGTGAAGTAGTCCATCAATAAAAATTATCCAACCATTATTTTTACATGGTATCAGAGCCATAACCCTCTCTCTCTCTCCACAAAAAAAACAAAAAAAAATTCTCCCCCACCCGTCCCCCTTGCCGACCCCCCCCCCCTCGCCGACACCCCCCTCGCCGACCTACACCAACGGCCACCCCCGACCACCAGCAGCAGCCCCCTCTTGCCGACCCCCCCCCCCTCGCCGACCTCTCCCCCCTTGCCGACCTACACCAGCAACCCCCCCCCCCCCACCACCAGCAGCCCCCCCTCCGACCACCAGCAGCAGTACCCCCCTTCCCGACCTCCAGCAGCCCCCTTCCCAAACCCTAACCCTAGCCACCACCGTGTCTAACCTAGCCTTTTCATCTCCTACAAACCCTAGCCGTCCTTTTTTTTTCTGGAAAAAAACGGCGTATTTCGAAGACAGACGGCTGCCAAATGCTTTATTTGCACCAACTCTGTTCCTCGCTTACGCCGTTTGGAACTAACAAATGCTTTATTTGTTATTCCTTCTTCACATCGGGATCTATACAGAGACTGATCATGTCTTCTCTGGTGTCCTGACGTGTTCACTTTACATGCGCGTGTCGGTGCTGGCCAAGTTAGTAACGCATTCGTAAAGTCTGTGGCGTCGAAGAAGACGACGAAGACGACGAAGTTGGGTAAGTTGCAGACTCCGAAGTTGCCGACTCCGACGTCGAAGACGACGAAGAAGACGACGAATAGGGTTCACAGTTGAAGAAGCCATGAATTCGATCAGTGGCAAACTGACGGCCGAAGAGATGAAGACCTTGGTTGATATCTTATCAAAGAGATTAACCGAGGCAACCCCACGTGTGATCCATACTGATGTGGATCCGTCACCTTATAAAATGAGGAAGCTGGAGAAGCTGGAGACGAAGTTGGAAGGAACATCCAACTACTTGAAGTGGTCGCGCCAGGCGATGCGGACGCTGAAGGGACGTGGCTTGGTTGGCTATGTCACTGGCCAAGCCAAGGCGCCAGCCGATCACTCCGTAAAGGAGTTTGCTGTTTGGAGATTGTCAACAACGTAGTGGCTGGGTGGTTGACTGCCTCATTAACCGACCAGGTGTCGGACAATGTCGAGTCAATGGAGGCTGCTGCTGATATATGGCGGACTCTACAAGATATGTACTCCGGCTCGGGCAACCCTATGCGGGTCTTTCAACTGCAAGATGAACTCGATAGGGTGGCCCAAGACGAACGTACCATCTCTGAGTACGCAGCCCTGTTGAAGAAGTACTGGTCTGATCTGGATCATTATGATCCTCTTGGGATGGAAGATGCACAAGTCGAATCGGCATTCGCAAAGTACTTTCAGACGTTCCTGTTGGCCCAATTATGGTATCATGTTTTTGAATATGGTTAATATGTTAAGTTTAGCATTTCATTATCACTAATCTTCATACTATCGCTATAGCATTTCTACTTATACTTATACCTTTGGTGATATGTGCCTATTGGTTTACATATTAGTGATATGAGCTTATCTATCTTAAACTTAATCGGGTTGCCAAAATCAAAGCTATGTTCTTGATTGTGGTCATTCAATTAAGTTTAATCATTATGATATCACTAATATTTATGCTATCACCTTAGTCATTATACTTAAACTCAGCATTGTCCTAATGTGCATTAAACCTATCATAGTTGCTACTATGTATATTAAAGCCAGCACCTATCAAAGGAAGAAGCCAAGCCATGCCATCATCATTTCAAGACTCTAAAGAAGCCTGCACCTGCCTAAGTTTATCTGGAGTCTGTAATGAGTCTTAGGAATTATTGTAAACACAAGAAATGGATGGCAAAATCGAAAGCTAGGGTATAAATAAGCCTAGGATCGTTTTCTGCTGAAAAACGGCATACCGACGGTATACCGGTGTATACCGACGGTATACCGGTTTTTGTTCACAGAAAGTTTCTGTCTACAAAACCGGCATACCGACGGCATACCGGTCCATACCGACGGTATACCGATTCAGTAATGTTCAAATTCCAACGGTCGAATTCTGAGCAATAAATGATCCCAACGGCTATATTTCTAGCCGTTCCATTCCAGACCGGTATACCGCCGGTATGCCGGATCATACCGACGGTATGCCGGTTCGTGACTGAAAAGTTGCCTTTGGCTTCTTTTCAAGCTTTGGTTATAAATAGCCTTGAACCCCTTCATTCAAGGTTGATGCTTTGAGCCTAAAAATTTCCAAACCACCAAAGCTTATCCACATACAACTCTACAAAGCCTTCATTTGCCATCTACAAATTGTGTTAGAGTTATTGAGTTGAAAAGTGAGATCTTCATCCTATTATATAAGGAGATCAAAACCTATTGTGAAAGGTTGAAGTTGGAGAGTCTTCGTATCCAAACTCTCGGTTGAAGTTGGGGAGTCTTCATATCCAAACTCTCGGTTGAAGTCGGAGAGCCCTTCGGATTAAAGCTCTTGTGTAAGAAGTTGGCGAGTTCTTCGGATCCAAACTCGTGTGTAACTATTTGCTCAAATAGTGGATTAAAGCCGGAGAGAGTTCCGGGACTGGACTGCCTCTTAGGAGGATACCAGGATATATCGGGTGTCGGTATTGTGTTTGCTTCTTCTCTTGCACTTATATTTTTAAATTGCCAATTAGCTTGTGCTAAGTGCTTGATTAGTTAGCTTGACCCTATTCACCCGCCCCTCTAGGGTTCCTACAGTTCCTGGCTTATATTTCGCGGCAGCGTATGATGAAATTCCTGAAGGGACTACACCCTGTGTTTGAGCAGAGACAAAATATCCTCCTATCCCAACCCACGCTTCCGACCTTGGAAGAAGCTATAGCCGTCATGACACAGGAAGAAGCTCGACTGAAGTTGATGCCCAACAAGGGCTTCTACCAGGGGGAGCAAGCCGAGGTTGAAAAGTCTGTCCTTGCTGCCTTCAATCAACCTCCATCTGTAGGTGGTGTTTGCCACAATTGTGGTGACTCCGGACATTACATCTGATTTTGTCCAAAACCCTTGGAAATCAGTCTAATGATCGAGGACGGGGTCGTGGAGGCCGACGTGGTAGTAGAGGAGGATATGCTGGTAAAGGGGAGGACACAAAGCAAATCTGGCAGAGGAAGGGGGGAGAGAATCAACTGGCTGAAATAACCCCGCTTGAGCGGGAGTTTCTTGAGAAGTTGCGAGACACAAAGCTGGGTTCGGCCGACAGACCTGGGGCGTCTTCTACCTCGGGGGATCACATCACTTGCTTTGCCCAAACCAGCACCGGTAATCATGCACGTGCTTTTGCATCTGTCCATCAGCCAGGATGGATTATGGACTCTGGGACATCTCGCCATGTCACGGGATTCCGTGGTGCATTTCAAGACTATACTCACCTACTATTGCCGGAGAGTATTCAGACCGCTGATGGTATATCCAGCCCTGTAATGGGTAAAGGCACTGTCACATGCACCCCTTCCATCACTCTAACCAATGTCTTACATGCTCCATCTTTTTCTGTCAATCTTCTATCAATTAGTGCCATTATACTTGATCTTAACTGTACTGTTTCCTTTGACATTCCTACGGTGACTTTTCAGGAGAAGGGGACAGGACGACGACTTGGGACTGGCACATGGCATAAGGGGTTGTGGTATTTAGACAGGACTGGACTGGACAACGCATTGGCATCCTTGGTAGCAGACGCACAACCAGAAGCTTCATGTCGCAGTGTTGAAGCCGACTTGCTACTTCACCACCAGCGTGTCGGTCATTCCTCTTTTAAAGTTATTAGTCGAATGTATCCGTCCTTATATCAAAGGGCTAATAAAGAGAAGTTATTTTGTAATGCTTGTGAGTTGGAAAAACATACCAGAAGCTCGTATGTGAGCTCGGGGAATAGGAGTTCAACTGCTTTTGACATGATACATTTGGACGTATGGGGCCCTTGTCCTACAACCGGAATTAACAGTTTTCTATGGTTCGTCACCTTTATTGACTGTTATACCCGCGTGACATGGGTCTACCTTATGAAGAATAAAAGTGACGTCCTTGAGGCCTTTCGGGACTTTCATCGCCGGATGAAAACACAATATGGCGCTAAAATTAAGTGTTTTCGGTCTGACAATAGGACGGAGTATACTAATAAGAGGGTTGCTGAGTATTTTTCCACTCATGGAATACTACATCAAACTTCATGTGCTTATACTCCGACACAAAATGGTGTGGCTGAACGAAAGAACAGACACCTGCTGGAAGTCGCACGGACGATGATGCTGGCTATGAATGTCCCAAAACACTTATGGGGGCAGGCTATATTGACGGCCTCTTACCTCATCAACAGAATGCCATCTCAAGTATTGGACTGAAAAACACCGTTGGAGATGCTTATTGGGGCAACTACATACACTGTTCCACCGAAAGTTTTTGGATGTGTGTGCTTTGTCCAAGATAATAGGCCAGACGTTGGTAAACTGGATCCTAGAGCAGTTAAATGTGTCTTTGTCGGTTACACGGCGACTCAGAAGGGATATGCATGTTGGAGTCCAGTCGAACGGAAGATGTTTGTAAGCATGGACGTTACATTCAGAGAACTCGAACCATACTATGGTTCGGATGAAGGTTCAGCATTTGGTGACATACCTAACACAGATGGTGTTAGATGTGAGGGGAGATAATAAGCCCAAATGTGGTCGTCGGATCGGTTCCGTGTCCGGTTGTAGAAAACTGGACGAAAGGGGGAGAGCACAGTGACTCAGATACAGAGAATGAAGAAGAAGATACACATGTTACGCAAGGGGAGCAGCAGACAAGGGAAAAGGAGCTCCAAGTCTACAGAAGGAGATGTTGGCCCATTGGTCATATGGTCAACCTGATTTTAATAATTGATCAAACTCTGTCTGGATATACGAAGCTAGACGGGACATCTCGGATTCTTGGACATGATCAAGATTGGCTATCCACTTTATTCAAGACCGAAGATCTGTTTGCCTACTCGAGTCTGTAATTCCTTATGCAATGTATTTTTCATTTTATTTGAGTCTAGGAATATATTGTACACCGAGTCGTACTGGCAAATAGGCTATCCCTCAAATGAGTTCAAAATGTTATTAATGACCTCTCAAAAAAGGTTTACAAAAAGGTTTTCAAAAAAGTTTTCAAAAATCACCAAAAGCTTTTTCAAAAACCCTAACTAAACCCTGACTTAACCCTGACAGAACTCGGACCGAGTTCGGCCTGAGTTCGGCCAGATTTCGGTTGGTGGCCGTTGTGATTTTGAATCTTTAGAACTTGGTCCTCCTGCAGTTGCGGATTTGACCGAGATTTGCTCAAAGAGTTCTGCCCGAATTCTGCCCGAATTCTGACAGAAGTCTGCCTTTGGAACTCCTATAAATAGAGAAGAATTTCGATCATTTCAATTCACTCATTCACTTTCAATCTTCTCTCTATCTAAAGCTTTCAGTCTTCCAAAGAGTTTTCTAGAGCTTTCAATTTCAGATCCCAAGCCAGTTACAATCCTCTAGTCAATTTGCCAGTGCGGTACGGTCTAGAAGTTTCTGAGAGATTGTAATCAGAAGGCTTGATTGAAGAATACCTCTTCACATTTGAAGTTGGACGAGTTCTTCGTATCAAAGCTCGCGTTGTAGAAGTTGTAAGAACTTCGTAAGAAAACTTACGGTTTTTTCCAATAGTGGATTCAACTGTGTCACGACCCGCACCCGCTAAAAGGGCACGTGACGCGACAACGCCCAGCCCTCACCGAAAAATCGGCGTGGAACGCTGTGGATTTCTCTACTTCTAAACAGTTTATATATAACAAAAACCTGTCAAGAATATGGTCAACTCCGAACGGAGGACAAGCAAATGAATATATATATGAGTACTCAATCACGACTCTAAGATAACAAAGTAAAGACTGAAATGAAAAGACAACAAGACGATAAAATAATATATAACCTGTCAAGTCCAACACAAAGAATATATACAGTCCAAGTCTCTAATACAGTCCATAGTAATAACAGACTCAAAAGTAGCTGGAGACAAAGTCCAGTATAAAAGACCTACTCTAACTAAGTAATAGGTAGGGTCTCGTCAGGTGGAGCTAAGCCCTGCTGGACCAAGGTCTCCAGGTCTAGGCCCACTACGTCATCCGGACCGTAGTAGGTAGAATAGTCTTTCTCGTCTGCATCTGTAATATTTTCAACATATCCTGTCAGGATGGAACGAGTACAATCTACTAACAACAGTTCACAAGATATGACAAAAGCTATAAGACAGTAAATAGAGAGTATATACAAGAAAATCATGGAATGTACATGCGAGTATCATGGCAAGGTAAGCTGTAAAACTAGAGCTAGAACAAGGCAAGTAAACTGATCATGGCATGTACAAGAATCAAGAATCATATCTCTAGGTGTGTGAATACTAGCTACAACATGTGGCCGGATTGGGTCTGCACAAGGTTATGATCAGCCAATCCCACATGGAGTGTAGGATTGGTAGCATTCAAGGTCTACAAGAATAAACAAGGTGGATAATGACCACACATCTGCACTAGTACTCCCCGTCCCCGACTGGTAGAATGGATCCAAGCAAGACACGTTACGACACGGGATTCTACGAGAAGGGAGCAAGTCTCCTCGAGAATCGGTGTCCATATACTGTACAAGAACTACAAGGGGGCTTGCACAAGATATACCAAGATAACGAGGAATAACATCTCATGTCGGGATCCATGAATACCAATCCGTGTGACCAATGTGTCGAGAACAAGCATATCCACACTAATTACATGAATCATAACAATCATTATAAATTGGAAAAGTGTCAGAGAATGTACTCGCCTGTAATATGGTATGATATGTCAACCGGAGCAAATGCAGCGCCTCGAGGACCTATAGAGAACAAGACGTATCAATACTCAATCTAGGAAATAAAGTCAAATCAATTTAAATCCTATTAGGTCATTCTAGGTCAAGTCACGTCAAACTAGACTATTCGAGGTCAACCTAAGTCATTTTAGGTCTATCTGGGTCATACTGGGTCAATGCAAGTCAAACGGAATCAATCTAGGTCAATTTGAGTCAACGGTTGACTTTTTGGTCAACCGGTCAACTCTGGTCAACCGTGGTCAACTGTGGTCAACCCTAGGTCAACTCTAGGTCACTGGTGACTAACAGTTGACTTTTGGTCAACTGTCCAAGTTAGATGGAATTTGGGACCAAATTGGGTAAAGTATTGACCCATAGTTGACTTTTTGTCCAAAAAGTCAACCGTGGTCAACCGGGTCCAAGACTAGGTTTAGATAGCTAACCCTACTCATTACCAACCTATACAACCCATATCCAAGTCTATCTTGGACTTGGAAACTCAAATCTTGGCCGTGGGCCAAATCTCTATTTTACCCTTTTTAAGGGTAAAATTCTACCCTCGGCGATAATCTAGATAGCCTACCTACGCTAGTTATTTTGACCCGATCTTCCTAGGGTAGTAGGGTACTATCCTCTAGGTTCGTTATCTACCATAATACCTAGATAAAGTGGACGTCTAGTCCACCTTACGGCCCGTTGCAGACATCTCGAATATTTCGAGATACGCACTGACACGGCGCGATACCGGTGCCCTATGACCCCGATTTCCATCCGGGAGCTTACCCGCAAAATCTAAATCACGTATTCTAGGCCCATGTCAAGTTTCATCGCGATCCGATGCTCCGGGCTCAATTTCGTCCTCTAACTCGATTTCTAACAAAAATCCCTCTTTTAGTCTCATTCTAATTCTCCTCTTAACTTCTCTAATTCTACTTCTTCTTCTCTCAACTTCTCTAATCTTCTTCTTCTCTAATTCTCCTTCTTCCTACTCTTCTTAAATTTCCTAACTTCTCTAGTTCCCCTCTTCTCTATTTCTTCTCTACTTCCTATTCTAACTTTTCTAAACTTCTCCTATCTAACTATCCATTTATCTATCTATACATACATATATATACATATATATCTACCTACATATATACCTATATATACCTAGGTACTAGGGGGGGTTTTAGGGTGTATAGGGGGTGAAATGGGGGGGGGGAGGAGCTGCCAGAGCAGCTCCTGCTGCTGTTGCTACTGCTAGCTGCTACTGCAGCTGCTGCTGCACCTGCTACTACTGCTGCTGCCAATGCTGGCTGCTGCTGCTGCTGCCAATGCTGGCTGCTGTTGCTGCTGCTGCTGCTTGCTCTCTTCCCTCTTCTCCTACTACTCCTCCTACTTCATTCCCTCATCTCCTCTCTTCTATATATATATATACACCTATATATATACCTATCTATCTATATATCTATCTATCTATTTCTATATATATATAACCATATATCATATCCTCTCCTCCCATCTATATATATACACATACATATCTACATATATACACACACACACGTATACATATTATATATACATACATATATATATATATATATATATATATATATATATATATATATATATATATATATATACAAATACACATATACCTATATATATATTCACAACCACACCCAACCACACACACAACCACACACACAACCACACCACCACTCACAACCACACCACCACTCTCATCCTCTTCCCACTACTCTCTACACACACACACACACAAATACATACATACATATAACATCCTACATATATATATATATATATATATATATATATATATATATATATATATATATATATATATATATATATATATATATATATATATATATATATATTAAAAAAAAAAAAATATATATATATATATATATATATATATATATATATATATATATATATATATATATATATATATATATATATATATACCATTACCATATAAAAATCCTAAATTAACACTAACTAAATTCTAGAGAGAAACCTACAAAATAGGGGCAAAGTGTAGAGAATTGAATTCTCTACACTTAATGTAAAGAACTTAATTGAAAAGGAGTAATAAATGGAGTATTGATGACAAACCTAAAGGAGTTTGGAGAGAGAGAGAGCTTGGAGAGAGAATTTGAGAAAGAGAGAGAGATGACTTTGTGGAGAAGACAAAGGGGGGGGGGGGGTTTATGTGGCCGGCCACTTGGGGGGGGGGGGGGGGTTATTGGGTTGGGATCCAATAGCCCCAAACCCAATAAGCTTAGTTTGGGTTCAAATCCAATTCGGGTTGGTTCGGTTTGATTCGGTTTGATTCTAAACGACTAATTAAGTCTCTAAATTGACTAATTAAGCCATGGAAGGTTGGGTTAATAATTTCTAGCCTAATTATGATGGTACATGGGCTAAGCCCAGCTAGTATGGGGGTCCCACTAAGGGTCCAGGCTACCCGGGTCTCCAAATTGGGTCCGAATTGGATAAAATTCAAACCGACTCAAATAAATTCCTAAAAATCATATAAAATCACATAAAATTCCTAAAATATTATAAAACTTGAAAATGACGAAAATACCCCTAATTTGAAAAACTGGGGGTGACAAATCTACCCTCCTTAAAAAAAATTCGTCCTCGAAATTCAAACGGTCGTACTCTTCTCTAGGTCAAGCACCCCACAATCAAGGTCTACTAAATTTTTATCCTAAGTTATATAACATGTAACCCAGGAAGTCAGAACACATGCATGGTTTTATATCTCTACAGCATCGTGTTATTGCAGTCTTCATTGGGGTTTCCTATTTAATCTAGCATGATCATCACATATGCAAACTAAAGGTACTAAGAAAGCAATCATCAATCAATGGGCGAAAAGAACAGGTAAAAAGAAAGGGCAAGATCCTACCTCCTAGTCCAATGCGTGCAGGATCCTCAACTGCCATCGCAAAAACCCTGTCCTGGCGGGGTATATCCCGCTGCTGGTGGAGGGCGTGATGCGGTGCCATAGGTGGCCTACCCTGTGCTCCTTGAGCTGCACGGCGATGGTTCGTAGGACAATCTCTCAACTGATGTCCAGCCTCCCCGCAATAGAGGCACAATCCCAGCCTCTTCCGGCAGACCTCCCAGATGTGACCGGGCTTCTTGCAGTAGCCGCAAGGATCCCCATGCTGTGCCTGTCCCTGCTGAGTGTGCTGCACCTGCTGCTGGACCGGTGCTCTGGCCTGCACCTGCGGCTGGTGATGCTGGAACGACTGATGCTGAAGCTGAGGGCGCTTAGCAGGTCCTGCACTGCTACTGGCCCCAGAAAATACATCTCGATCCCTCTTCGGCTTCAAGCCCAACTCCCTCTCTACCTTCCGAGCCTCTGCGTAAACCTCCGCATATGTCGCGTAGAAAGAAGGGATCAGGATCTTGATATCCCACGCCAATCCCTCCCTGAAGCGCTCCGCTCGGATCACCGGGTCACTCACCATGTACTCGGCGTATCGGCTCAGCCGGCCGAACTCCGCCGCATACTCCTCTACGGTCATGCTGCCCTGCTGCAGGTTCTGGAACTGCCGCACCAGGCCAATCTTGTCCGTAGGGGAAAAGAACTTCTCTCTGAACAGGGCCCTGAACTCCGCCCAAGTATGGCCCTCTCCTGCAAGAGCCGGCTTATTCCGGAACCATGTCCGGGCAATATCTAACAACTGTAACCCAACCGCCTCGACCCTCAGGTCGGCTGCCAGGCGGCAGGCCCCCATCTGGCGCTCGATATCCTCGAGCCAGTCATCAGCATAAATAATGCCCTCCGTCCCCTTGAAATCCCTCGGACCAAGCTTCTTGAAAGCCTGGATATCCCCGATCTTCGGCTGCTGCTGCTGAACCTCCCTCTGTGGAGCCTGACGCTCTACTGCCGCCATAGCCAATCTGTGCGCATCCTCCATGCCCTAGCATATGACCTCTGTCTGCCTCAACTGAGCCTCGTGCTGAGCCTCGTGCTGAGCCTGCTGGGACTCAAGCACCTGGTGGAAGAACGCTAGCATCTGCCCCATGTCTGTGGGCAGAGGAGGCAATGGAGGAATAGCTCCCATCATCACCGGAGGAGTCCCCTGCTGAGGAGGAAGAATACCCCCGGCAGCTCCCGCTGTAGCCCCTGGCACTACGGGAAGAGCACCCGCAATGGCCCCAGGGACGGTCATAGAGGTAGCTGGAGGAGTACCCCCGAGAGCTCCAACAGAAGTCCCATCTAGCAGGGGAGGTGACCGGAGCCTGTCCGCCAGAAGTGGCAGACCTCTCCGTCTCCCCGTGCTCCTCGCCAGGAGAAGTGAGTCATCACTATCCTGGAGACAGATTGAAAAGAAGATATCAATATGGCACATGAAGGCATATATCAAAGGAGGACAGCTAGAAAGCAGTAAATCAATATCAAAGACGGTAAGCACGATAAGCAAGGAAAGATCCTACTGTGATTGAGCACTCTTAGCCTACTACCACCTATGTGTAACACAGGCTCGTAGTCAACACTCTAAGACGAGTGCCGCTACGACATCGCACTAATTGCGACTTCTGACCTGCATGGGCCACCACTAAAAACGTGTCACGACCCGCACCCGCTAAAAGGGCACGTGACGCGACAACGCCCAGCCCTCACCGAAAAATTGGCGTGGAACGCTGTGTATTTTCTACTCTAAACAGTTTATATATATAACAAAAACCTGTCGAGAATATGGTCAACTCCGAACGGAGGACAAGCATTGAATATATATACGAGTACTCAATCACGACTCTAAGATAATAAAGTAAAGGCTGAAATGTAAAGACAACAAGACGATAAAATAATAATAACCTGTCAAGTCCAAACACAAAGAATATATACAGTCCAAGTCTCTAGTACAGTCCAAAATGTAATACAGTCTCAAAAGTAGCTGGAGACAATGTCCAGTACAAAAGACCTACACTAACTAAGTAATAGGTAGGGTCTCATCAGGCGGAGCTAAGCCCTGCTGGACCAAAGTCTCCAAGTCTATTCCCACTACGTCATCCGGACCGTAGTAGGTACAGTAGTCTCCCTCATCTGCATCTGTAATATTTTCAACATATCCTGTCAGGATGGAACGAGTATAATCCACTAACAACATTTCACAAGATATGACAAAAGCTATAATCTGTAAATAGAGAGTATATACAAGAAAATCATGGAATGTACATGTGAGAATCATGGCAAGGTAAGCTGTAAAACTGAAGCTAGAACAAGGCAAGTAAACTGATCATGGCATGTACAAGAATCAAGAATCATATATCTAAGTGTGTGAATACTAGCTACAACATGTGGCCGGCTTGGGTCTTGCACAAGGTCTACTGGCCTGGTTAATCATACGTGGAGTGTATGATTAACACTCACAAGGTCTACAGGAGTAACAAGGTGGATAATGACCACATGTCTACACTAATACTCCCCGTCCCCGACTGGTAGAGTGGATCCAAGCAAGACACGTTACGACACGGGATTCTACGAGAAGGGAGCAAGTTTCCTCGAGAATCGGTGTCCATATACTGCACAAGAACTACAAGGGGGCTTGCACAAGATATACCAAGATAACGAGGAATAACATCTTATGTCGGGATCCATGAATACCAATCCGTGTGACCAATGTGTCGAGAACAAGCATATCCACACTAATTACATGAATCATAACAATCATTATAAATTAGAAAAGTGTCAGAGAATGTACTCGCCTGTAATATGGTATGATATGTCAACCGGAGCAAATACAGCGCCTCGAGGACCTATAGAGAACAAGACGTATCAATACTCAATCTAGGAAATAAAGTCAAATCAATTTAAATCCTATTAGGTCATTCTAGGTCAAGTCACGTCAAACTAGACTATACGAGGTCAACCTAAGTCATTTAGGTCTATCTGGGTCATACTGGATCAATGCAAGTCAAACGGAATCAATTTAGGTCAATTTGAGTCAACGGTTGACTTTTTGGTCAACCGGTCAACTCTGGTCAACCATGGTCAACTGTGGTCAACCCTAGGTCAACTCTAGGTCACTGGTGACTAACAGTTGACTTTTGGTCAACTGTCCAAGTTAGATGGAATTTGGGACCAAATTGGGTAAAGTGTTGACCCATAGTTGACTTTTTGTCCAAAAAGTCAACCGTGGTCAACCGGGTCCAAGACTAGGTTTAGATAGCTAACCCTACTCATTACCAACCTATACAACCCATATCCAAGTCTATCTTGGACTTGGAAACTCAAATCTTGGCCGTGGGCCAAATCTCTATTTTACCCTTTTTAAGGGTAAAATTCTACCCTCGGCGATAATCTAGATAGCCTATCTACGCTAGTTATTTTGACCCGATCTTCCTAGGGTAGTAGGGTACTATCCTATAGGTTCGTTATCTACCATAATACCTAGATAAAGTGGACGTCTAGTCCACCTTACGGCCCGTTGCAGACATCTCGAATATTTCGAGATACGCACTGACACGGCGCGATACCGGCGCCCTATGACCCCGATTTCCATCCGGGAGCTTACCCGCAAAATCTAAATCACGTATTCTAGGCCCATGTCAAGTTTCATCGCGATCCGATGCTCCGGGCTCAATTTCGCCCTCTAACTCGATTTCTAACAAAAACCCCTCTTTTAGTCTCATTCTAATTCTCCTCTTAACTTCTCTAATTCTACTTCTTCTTCTCTCAACTTCTCTAATCTTCTTCTTCTCTAATTCTCCTTCTTCCTACTCTTCTTAAATTTTCTAACTTCTCTAGTTCCCTTCTTCTCTATTTCTTCTCTACTTCCTATTCTAACTTTTCTAAACTTCTCCTATCTAACTATCCATTTATCTATCTATACATACATATATATACATATATATCTACCTACATATATACCTATATATACCTAGGTACTAGGGGGGTTTTAGGGTGTATAGGGGGTGAAATGGGGGGGGGAGGAGCTGCCAGAGCAGCTCCTGCTGCTGTTGCTACTGCTAGCTGCTACTGCAGCTGCTGCTGCACCTGCTACTGCTGCTGCCAATGCTGGCTGCTGCTGCTGCTGCCAATGCTGGCTGCTGTTGCTGCTGCTGCTGCTTGCTCTCTTCCCTCTTCTCCTACTACTCCTCCTACTTCATTCCCTCATCTCCTCTTTTCTATATATATATATATACACCTATATATATACCTATCTATCTATATATCTATCTATTTCTATATATATATAACCATATATCATATCCTCTCCTCCCATCTATATATATACACATACATATCTACATATATACACACACACACGTATACATATTATATATACATACATATATATATATATATATATATATACAAATACACATATACCTATATATATATTCACAACCACACCCAACCACACACACAACCACACCACCACTCACAACCACACCACCACTCTCATCCTCTTCCCACTACTCTCTACACACACACACACACAAATACATACATACATATAACATCCTACATATATATATATATATATATATATATATATATATATATATATATATATATATATATATTTTATATATATATATATATATATATATATATATATATATAAATAATAAAAAAATATATATATATATATATATATATATATATATATATATATATATAATATATATATATATATATATATATATATATACCATTACCATATAAAAATCCTAAATTAACACTAACTAAATTCTAGAGAGAAACCTACAAAATAGGGGCAAAGTGTAGAGAATTGAATTCTCTACACTTAATGTAAAGAACTTAATTGAAAATGAGTAATAAATGGAGTATTGATGACAAACCTAAAGGAGTTTGGAGAGAGAGAGAGCTTGGAGAGAGAATTTGAGAAAGAGAGAGAGATGACTTTGTGGAGAAGACAAAGGAGGGGGGGGGGTTTATGTGGCCGGCCACTTGGGGGGGGGGGGGGGGGGGGGGGGGTTATTGGGTTGGGATCCAATAGCCCCAAACCCAATAAGCTTAGTTTGGGTTCAAATCCAATTCGGGTTGGTTCGGTTTGATTCGGTTTGATTCTAAACGACTAATTAAGTCTCTAAATTGACTAATTAAGCCATGGAGGTTGGGTTAATAATTTCTAGCCTAATTATGATGGTACATGGGCTAAGCCCAGCTAGTATGGGGGTCCCACTAGGGTCCAGGCTACCCGGGTCTCCAAATTGGGTCCGAATTGGATAAAATTCAAACCGACTCAAATAAATTCCTAAAAATCATATAAAATCAAATAAAATTCCTAAAATATTATTAAACTTGAAAATGACGAAAATATCTCTAATTTGAAAAACTGGGGGTGACAAACTGGTAGCAAGAGTTCTACCGACTGGATTAGTCCTCAACAGAGGGATACCAGTATACATCGCTGTCTTTGCGTTTGCTCTCTTAACTTTGCCTTTACATTATTTTAGTTGTGATTAATATTCTGTGATTGTGCTGCTAACATTTTTTAATTAGCATTATTCCGCTGCCAACTCTATTCACCCCCCCTCTAGAGTATTACGCTTTACTATTTCGTTCCTACAGGAGACAACATAAGTCAAGTATCGTGCCTATGCCGTGTCCTGTACCTACTGTACCAAGTCCCTCGTCGACTCCTGCTCCAACTCTTGAAGATGTTGCCCCCGTACTGAATCACTCGGATTCTGATGCGGATCTCTTCGACTCAGATGGTATGATCTCTCCATCACCTATTGCTTCCTTAAGGAGATCTTCTCGCATCAATGCGGGTAAGGCTCCTGCTCGTTTTGATGATTACGAATATGACATTGCCAACTTCTTGTCTTATTCTAATATTTCTTCGAATTATCGAGCCTTCATTGCATCGTTAGACTCTACTTCGTTGCCCAAGTGTTGGCAGGAAGCAAAGAAAGATCCAAGGTGGAAAGCTGCAATGATGGAAGAACTTGGGACACTGGAGAAAAATAAGACATGGGAGCTGGTTCCATTACCCAAAGGAAAGAAAGCTGTGGGATGCAAATGGGTGTACACAGTGAAAGAGACGCTAGAAGGAAAAGTAGAGCGGTACAAGGCGAGGTTGGTTGCAAAAGAATTCACACAGTCATATGGCATAGACTATGATGAGACGTTTGCCCCAGTAGCAAAAATGAGCACCGTGAGAACTCTGGTCTCCATTGCAGCGAACTATGGGTGGAAGCTATACCAGCTGGATGTGAAGAATGCCTTTCTTCATGGGGACCTGCAAGAAGAAGTATACATGGAGCTCCCGCCAGGGTGCTACGCGACGGAATCAGACGGAGGGACGTCGCAAGAAAAGGTGTGTAAACTGAAGAAGTCGCTATACGGGTTCAAGCAATCTCCTCGAGCCTGCTTTGGCAGATTCAGAAAGGCTGTTACATGCATGGGATACCGTCAAACAAATGCAGATCATACGGTCTTTCTCCAACATGCAAGAGGCCACATCACTATACTTGCTGTATATGTGGATGATATAGTGATCACAGGTGATGATGAAGTCGAGATCACTAAGCTGAAGTTAAAACTCGCGAAGGAGTTTGAGGTGAATGATTTAAGAGCGATGAGGTACTTTATAGGTATCGAAGTGTGTGAAGGCGAACAGGAAATTTTTCTATCACAAAGAAAATACGCACTAGATCTGCTGAAGGAGACATGGATGCTGGGATGCAAAGCAGCCGTCACTCCAATTGACCAGAAGTGTAAGTTTGGAGCAGAAGCAGGAGAGCCTGTTGATCGTGAAAGATATCAAAGACTTGTAGGGAGATTGATTTATCTGGGACGCACTCGCCCTGATATCTCATTTGCGGTGAGTGTAGTGAGTCGTTACATGCATGATCCAAGAAAGGGTCATATGGAAGCAGTATTTCAGATCTTGAGATATCTGAAAGGAACGCCGGAAAAGGGGCTATGGTTCAAGAAGAATGGACGCATAGAAGTTGAGGGATACTGTGATGCAGACTGGACAAACTGCATAGACGACAGAAGGTCTACCACGGGATACTGTGTTTTTGTAGGAGGAAATCTGGTCTCATGGAGAAGCAAGAAACAGTCAGTGGTAGCACGGTCGACAGCTGAAGCAGAATACAAAGCAATGGCTCTGGGAGTGTCAGAGTTGCTGTGGGTGAAAGCGTTGCTGACAGAGTTGAAGCTGGACAAGGGCACCATTACGTCTTCTAAGCGATAGTCAAGCTGCAATAAGTATAGCTAACAATCCAGTTCAGCACGACAGAACGAAGTACATCGAGATTTATCGATTCTTCATCAAGGAGAAGCTAGAACAAGGGATACGGAAGATTGACCATGTCCGCTCAGAAGAACAAGTTGCAGACTGTCTGACTAAGGGTCTTAGTTCATTAAGTCTGACGAAGCTATGTAACAAGATGGGGATGATCAATATCTATCGCCCATCTTGAGGGAGAGTGTTGAGAATCAATAAGGGACTTTTAGTCCCACATCGGAATTTCGAGTATGTAGAGGAGCTAGACTCCCTATAAGTAGTGAAGTAGTCCATCAATAAAAATTATCCAACCATTATTTTCTACAGCAACCGATGGCACAAGCCCCGGACTTGAGGTGTGGGAAGGACCAGTATGCAACGATGCTACAATCATTCATTTGGATTTACAATACTAGCGCGCTCCACTTGTACCCATATCGTATCGGGAGGCCAATATCGGTTCAGTAAACTGACAGAGTTGTTGTTCTCTACATACATGAAGATTGCACATCAGGAAAGAAACTCTCTCTCTCTCTGTGTGTCCTCCACAGAGTGCAATCCTTGGTTGGAACATCATCGATCGTGTTCCCTTGCTAAATTCTATCGTGTCCTTGTGTCCGAGGATGATGTCTAAGAATGAAGGCTACTCCCATTGAGGAGAAAACTAACAACAGTTGCACGCATATACTTGAGCATTCAAAGTGATAGATATGTATGTGCTTGCACAACCTCTAAGTAGTACTAACAGAGAAACCTTTATCGCATTTCAAACTGTCATTTTATGAAACAATACTTGTTTTCTGAGTGGAGAGAGAGAGAGAGAGAGATTTATTTTCGTGTTACAGAAAATAGGACAAAGTATAAAACAGAAGATTACAACAACGAAGAAAAGTCTGCCACATGGATGTGGGATCATTTTCTAGAGAATAATTTCATATAACCCCCAACTTTATCTCTACAATTTGGATCTTGATGTCTTCATAAGCTCCCTTCTAAGTATTTTTCCTGCAGCAGTTTTTGGGATACTCTTCATAAAAGTAACCCTCCTCAGCCTCTTGAAAGACGCAACCTGTGGACAATAATTCGACAAAATTATACAACAAAGGAACGGAACCGGTTCAAGCCCTCTATCAACTAGTTTAATTTATGTTCATTTCCAGCATAACTACAAAGGATTTAGCACTTGCAAAGTCCAGTACCATTAATAAGCCAATGCAACCATGCAGAACAACTTGGAGGGTGGATGCCATTCCTTTCCACTCTTTGGCTTAATGTATCGTAGAGGTGAATACAATTCCCTATAACAGATTGTATCAGTTTACCTCTTCGTATGGACTATTTATAGTCTAGGAGAATGCGGACGGTACTTGGTCGCATACCTATTCTGCAACTGTCTGTCTAGGTTCTATGGCATGGCCCTCTTATGCTCATAGTTGCATATCTAGGAGTCAAGGATAAGCATAGAGGGTTGGCACCAAGTTGACATCTAGTCATTAAAACTATGTCTAGTATTTTACGGAGCATTCTTATGCTCCTAAGCCACCCAATTCTGATGGAAATCAAGGCTTAGATGATGATCATGCAAAAAAAAAAAAAAAAAGTAGGTTACACCGCCATCACCATCCTATCTAAACCAACAACCACTTCACAGATTCCACACAATCATATTTACAATAAAGTGGTAAGATATCTTGGAAACCTTGATTCCAGAGATATTCATAGACTAGCAATCATTTTGTGAAAACCTGTGTGCTTGAATATGTATGGATGAGAAAAATAAAATAATTGATTACTCAAATCAAACTAGAGGGCATCCCCAATTGAGGAACTCTATAAGGAAACATGAAACTCTTAATGCAATATCCACCCCAAGATCCCGGGTTTCTGAATCAGGAGGACCACCCAGCCTTTATCAGGCTATAACAATGGGCTATTTGTTGGGACACAGCAAAAATAAACCCAAGAAATCAGATAACATCTCAAAGAAAATTCACAACCGCAAAGACAAGAATTTACGTAGTTCGATCAAGATGCATACTTCCACGGACGATGGTGATTCATTTTCACTATGAAGAAGAAAAAGAATTACAATAGCTATCTGAACACTTCTCTCATTGCTATCAAAAACTCTTTACCACAAAGATAAAGAAGAAGACAAAACTCTCTACCATAAAGATAAAGAAGAAAAGAAAACTCTCTCAAACTTTTGTGTTGAACATATTCAACAACTAGGTTTCTTGTGTTGAACTTATTCAATAACTTTTATTGAGCACTATGAGATATCTCAAGGAGAACCTTTAGACCCATTTATATAGCATTTTCTGTGTTCATATATGAAAATCCAATCTTATGTAGACTTACCATATATTAGAAATCCATATATGAAAAATCTAATATATGGAAAATCAATATATGGAAATCCAATCATATATATAGTCAAAGTAAAAAAAAGGTCATGTACCTATTTTTGTTTGACATTTTTCTTCAACTGGGGATTGAGGATATGCATGACATGATTGGCCAGTTCAAATTCTCTTTTACAAAATGCAAAATGTTTTCAAAAAAATAAAAGTCTCAAAATTGTTGGTTGAGGACTGTTTTGTTTCTTTCTAATGCGACACATGGTAGAAGGTTCCTGTCATGTCGACAGACGGTCATAGAAACTTTGTCAAATTCTTTCTGGAGCTATATACCTACCCATTCTGATGGGAGAAGGCTTGGTATACCACCCCCACAGGTGAATATGTAGAACTTATGGTTATAGAATATCTTCTTATGTATCCAGAGTACTTCAAACCAGCAGGGTATAAGAAAACATTTTCTTCAGCCCTCTCTAGTATACCTGTTTTGCAACAAAAATTTGAATGCCCCTCTCCGTAAGTGAACTATTCTGAGAAGTAACCACATAGGCAATTGGAACCTCACCAGCTTCAACATCAGGAAACCTGCAAGTAACAAAGAAAGCTCGGACCATTATATATTAGTTTGTCATCAACACCAGAAAATGTAATAAAACTAATGGAAGGACACTGTTAAGTTCTTGATGGTCAGAAAGATTAAGCGGAAGCATAACTCAGTTTTTGTCAAACTTACGGGATGACAGCTGCATCTAATATCTCAGGATGAGATAGAAGTAGCCCTTCAAGCTCAGCAGGTGCAACCTAACCAAAACATATCTATAATTGATAGTCATTCACATAATATATCAAACACAAAACAAAGGAAATGTATGGATACTTCACTTGTAAACGTTTTACGACAAGTAAACCTAAATACTGAATGTCAGTGGCGGATCCAGAAAAAAAAAATTAGGGGGAGCGAAATACACAAATTGGGATTTACGAGGAACATCTTGTAAAATTTATACAAAAAATAATGTGACTTGCAAGTTTTGAACCCATGAGACCTCTTGAGTAAAACTTACATTACTTCAATGATCTAAGTAACTATCTAGAATACATCGAGAATTTTTTTTGAAAATATAGCTAACATAGACCTATATATATAGAAAAACCGAAAATCTAGAGACAACGACCGCTCTCTCTCATCCTAGGTTCGATCCGCCCCTACTGAATAAGGTAAAACATAAATGTCATGCATATGAATGTCATCATGCCCAGGGTACAAAACAAGGTATTCATCGTGATACTTACAAATACAATACCACATCAACAGAAGCCAATCCTTTATCTTAAAGTTTGGGGGTCAGCTAAACGAATCATTTTCTTACATCGAGTTCGAGGGCCAGTCCGAGGGGAGCAGAAGGGCCCCCTTAGGCATAGGTCTCCCAAATTTTTTTCAAAGTTCAATATATATTTGCCCATATATATATCATTTTTCGCAGTGTATCATCACAGTTCTCCCAAGTTCTACCAATAACTACACCTCAAGAAACCCTGAAAAGTTACACATATATAACTAGTACTTGATTTTCTTGAAGGTTACCTGGAAACCTTTGCACTTGATTAACTCTTTTATTCGGTCCACAACAAACAATTGCCCTTTCTCATCCAAATACCCGAGGTCTCCTGAATGTAACCACCCATTCTCGTCTAACGCCATTTTCGTTGCTTCCGGGTTGTTGAAATATCCTAGAGAAAAAACTTCAATATTAGCAATTTCGCAAATATATGGTTTATGATGATGATAACTGAACATGAATTGATGGGTTTTATCAGAATAGCAGTGCAAAAACTAGAAAAGGAAGATTGTTATTTGAGAACAGTACTATTGTCTGATCATAGACCCTGACATGTTACAGAAGGGTAGAATAGAAGAAGGCAGAACTGACGATATTAGTGAGGAATGCAAGTTACGGTAGCATGGACAAGGATATGGATTCGGATACTGACACAGATGCTGATTCCAGATACTTGATATTTAGAAAAGTTTGGGATAGAGGTAAAATATAGATACAGTTATATATATATATATATATATATATATATATATATATATATATATATATATATATATATATGAAAACACATACATACCTACATATTTATACATGAGATCTTAATGATATCCATAGCCAAATCCAAGAATTTGGGATAAAGACTTTGTTGTTGTTGTTGTTGTTGTTGTTGTTACGGTATCTTAATAATTATATAGTATCATGTTCAATACGTGTCGGATACTGTCATAGTTATGATCTAACAACATACTTCGTTTCAGCACTACTAATCCAACTTAGTTAAGCAGTTGAACAAATAAAGACACCTTGCATTATGTTTGGTCCCCGGAAGCAGAGCTCCCCTTTCTGATTCGGCGGAAGTGGCTTCGACGTCTCTACATCCACAACTTTACACTCGATGCCGGAGTAGAGGACGCCCGAAGAGCCGAACTTCCTCTCCTCTCCTCCAGGGAGCTCGGCCGATATTGCGCCGCATGATTCGGTCATAGCATACCCCTGTATAGAAAGAAAGAAAGAACCATACAATTCAAATTAAACATATGAGACATCTTGGTGTTGCACTTTCCTCTCCTGCAATTATCTACTGAGATAATCAAATCGCTATTCATATTGCTAAAAATTTCGTGTAGCATGAGCACACCAAGCATATTGAGGTCAATTTTTATTTCATTCAAGAAAATGTCAAGTTTCGTAAGGTTCAGCTCCCGTATGTTCCTGTTGCATCACAAATCACCATGGACGAAACTAGTCATTCCATTAGTGGGGGTGAAATTCTATAAATTAAATTTGGGTCTAGTATTTTTCTTTTACTTAGGTTGTGGGGACAAAGGGTCATTGGCTAATATATATATATATATATATATATATATATATATATATATATATATATATATATATATAAAACAGGCCAGATCGAGAACGAACAACGAATTACGTGTTGTATGGTTTGACCAGGTCGGACCGTTGCGTGCGTGCACATAGTGCGCTAGGAAAGTAGCACGGTTATTGACGGAATATTCAGTTGGCTTACCTGAGCAATTTGTACGTGTGGGTAAATCGTGGCCACCTCCTCCATAACGTCGGCCCCCACCGGCGCCGCGCCAACGCCGATCCTCCTCAACGAGCTGAGATTGTAGCCGCCCGCCGCCCCGCTCTTCTTCGCCAGCGCCACCAGGATCGGCGGTACGACGGGCACGTGCGTCACCCCGTACTTCTCCACCGTCCTGATCATAGCCTCCATCCCGAACCTCTCCATCACCACCACAGTGTTCCCCCTCCGCAGGTTCCCGTAGATTACGTTCGACAGCCCGTACACGTGGAACATGGGCAGGAAGCACAGCACGGTGTTCACGCCGCCGCCGTCCCCGTCCGTGTCCTGGTCCGCCGACAGCATAAGGGAGGTGCAGATGAAGTTCCGGTGCGTCAGCACCACCCCCTTGCTGGCCCCGGTCGTGCCCGACGAGTAGAGAAGCGCCGCGGCGTCGCTCTGGAGTATCCGCGGAGGCGGCGCGAAGCGCCGCGGCGGTGGCGGAGGCGGCGGCGGAGTAGTTTTGGCTATGTCTCCGACGTAGGCCACCGGCAGGCCTAGAGGAGTGGCCTTGCGCGAGAGCGAGGGGGTGGTGAGGACGAGCTTGGCGTTGGAGTCCTCGGCCTGCTTGGAGAGCTCGGCGGTGGTGTAGGCCGGGTTGACGGTGGTGGCGACGGCGCCGAGGGAGACGACGGAGAGGAAGCAGACCGGGAAGTGGACGGAGTTGGGGGCGAAGAGGAGGACAACGTCGCCTTTGGCGATGTTCAGCGAGGAGAGCGCGGCGGCGGCGGAGGAGACGGAGGAGCGGAGCTGGCGGAAGGTGAGGGAGTCGCCTGAGGCGGCGTCGGCGAGCGCGATGCGGTCCGGGTAGGAGGCGGCGTTGAGGAAGAGGAAGGGGACCATGGAGAGGTCAGGGTCGTCGGGGAAGGCGATGGGAGGCCGAGGGGAGCGGTAGACGCCGTCCGAGAAGATGTCGGAGTTTCCGGCGGTGGCCATTTGAAGGCTGGAGGGAGCGAGAGAGTGGACACCAACTACAAAAAAAAGTGTCTTATTAAATATAAATTTATAAATAAAAAACTATGATGTCTGGGATTTTTTTTTCTATTTTTGTATAAGATTACATCAAAAGTTGATCAGGACTAGTCAAAATTGTAGCTAGTCCATATTTGAAGAAAAATTATTCGGGCTATCCAATTTTTTTACTCATGGAACTGTCTGTCACAAACCCCCAACCCAACACCCCCCCCCCCCCCCCACCCCCACCCCAAATTTAACTCTCATTTGTAAATTTCACTCTCTCTTCCAAAACCCTTACTTTTTTCTTCTTCTCCACCATTTCCATCATCACCATCTCCATCAAAATCCTAATTTCCTTCGCATTCCCAATTTCGATGACACCCCAAAAAATTAAATAAACCCTAAAATGAATGAAAATAAACCTTAAATATACTTCTTTCCTCACAAAGAATGCACGAAAATAAACCCTAAAATGCATATTTCACTCTATTATCAAGACTGAAATAAACTCTAACATATATTTTTTATTCGAAAATTTTGACTTTAGGACTGTCAGGAATTGTTGCAGTCCTGAAAGGGACTTGCTGTCCCTTTCAGGACTTGCTGTCCCTTTCAGGACTGCCACAATTCCTGACAGTCCTCAATACTTCTAGGACTGCCAGAAATTGTGGCAGTCCTGATATAAACTTGCTCAACAAATCGATTTATTCTAGAATTAGGATTTTATCCACAATTTCTTCTATTAATGAAAAAAATTTGATTAATTGATAAATAGATTAATATATTAAGGCTGTGTTTGATTGGGCTTTTTTTCCATGAAAAATGTTTCCATCACAAATTTTCCACCAATTGTAGTATTTGATAGCATATATTTTCCATGGATTCGCTTTCCGAAAAACTATCATTTTTCATATTTTCTTCTAGAAGGGTGGAAAATAAAATTTGTCCCATCATAGGAAAATATCATTTTTCATGAAAAATAACTATTTTTTATGGAAAATAATGAGAATCAAACACCCAATTAAGTTTTCCATAGAATTTTTTTTTAAATTACATGAATTTTTTTTCCTAGGAAAATAATTTCATAGAATTAATTTATTTTCTACATATTTTTCACCTTGCCATCAAACGCACCCTAATAGATTTGATAGATTAACCCAATTTCTTCAACAACTAGGTTTCATCCATAAACTAGGGTTTGGAGAGAAAAAATATATCAGAAATTAGAAGAGAGCAAAAAAAAAAAAAAAAAAAAAAAAACTAGAGTTTGGAGAAAGATATTATTCTTGTTTTTTGTTCTTGTTCTTCTTGTTCTTGTTCTTTGTTCTTCTTTATTCTTTATTCTTTATTCTTTCTTCTTGTCAAGAATGAGGAGAGAGAAAAAAAAAATTAAAAGAATTATCTTTTATACCTAGGAATTGGATAGCCCTGAGTAAATTTTTCAGTGGCAAACTTGTAAATAAATGAAAGATAAGAATGGGCTAGCCCTAATCAAATTTTGATGTGTCTTTATAAATTATTTTTTTCTATCACCGAGACCTGTGATCCATTTAATATAAAGTTATATCTCTCCTCATTTATCACTAGAGTCACTGTCATCTCGAATTCAAACAATCAAAAAAAATATTTTCATTTCAATAACTTGAGTTATAATTTTTTAGTTATAGATAAATTAATTAGATAGTTAAAAATTTAGTTAAATTTTTTTAAAATAATTAATAGAATATTTAAATAGTTATATTCTTATTAATTTTGATTTAATTAAATGTTGATGATATATATATGTGATTTGAGCGCTCATTTTTGTACCTTTTTTAGTCCCAATTTTTTTGAAATTTTACGCACACACTATTGAGGAACCGGAACTTTGTTGATACCTCCGGATGTCAAGTATTAGAGATTATTTGAGTTGGTTAACAGATATGCGAGAAGAGAATGTAAGGGGAAAAAAAAATGGAAAACATATACTAATAAATATAATAAATAATTAGTCTATTAAATCAAAAGCTTGTTGTAACTAAAATAGAATCCCTCTCTTTTTTATGGATAACATTAAAACGATAATGACCAATAGATCACAAGGTAGGTTTGATCTCTACTACTTCTTTGATCTTACTTTTCTTCATAAGGGACAAAGAAAACCACGTATTAAAAATATATTATTTTGCATCGACCGACTATTTATTAAAATATTCTACTACATAATTACATCAGCAAACTAGAAAGCAGAACTTATCAGTCCTGTTTATTGGTAGCTGTCTTTATCAGGCAATAAGAAGACAAAAAAAAACATAGAGGAACTCATGAGTTGTTTAATGTAAAGACTTAGGCCATTAATAGTTGTTAGATTACATCTCGTCCATTGATAACAATGGTACAGATGTATTTGGGGTCGGGTAAGTTCAAATAAATTAACAATAAATATTTTAAAAGAAATAACGGTATTTAAAGATAATTCTATTATTTAAAAAGCAATTATCTCTAGATCCGGACAAACAACGTGTGAAGAGCGGTTCATTTTTATTACAGAACTCATGAGTTGTTTAATGTAAAGACTTGGCCATTAATAGTTGTTAGATTACATCTCGTCCATTGATAACAATGGTAACAGATGTATTTGGGGGTCGGGTAAGTTCAAATTTCTCTTTCATATGATATAAAACTTTTTTAAAGAGGCTGTTTGGATAATGGTAATTTTATAAAAGTATGAAAGTGATATTTATAGCATGTTGAGTTGTAATATACTGTAACAAGTGACACATTTCAAAATGTGTTTAGATAAAGTACTTTTTGTCTTTTGCAAGTGAGGAAAAAGGAGTTCAATTGTTTGGATGGTTGTTGAAAGTGAAAAAAAAAATAGCTCGATTGCTTGAATAGTTGTTGAAAGCGATAAAAATTACTGAATATTAATTAAAAAGTAATAAATAATTCTAATTTAAATCTAAATATTCTAATATAAATTATTATCAATATAGTATATTATTACTATTATTAATTATTACTGTTATTATCATTATAATTATTATTATCACTGAAAAATTAATTATCATAAATTAATTAATTATCATAATTAAATTAACAATAAATATTTTAAAAGAAATAACGGTATTTAAAGGGAATTCTATTATTTAAAAAGCAATTATCTCTAGATCCGGACAAACAACGTGTGAAGAGCGGTTCATTTTTGTTACAGAACTGCTATTTGGCCCGCGGGCGGGCCATCTCGCCCGCCATATGGCCCTCTCCCATTGGCCGGTCAACGACGTGGGCCACATGCTAACAGGAGGGGGCCAATGATGGAGTGCCACGCAGGCGAGCGGGATGGCCCGCTTGCGGGCAAAAAAGTATTTCCGTTTTTGTTATTACTATTATTAATTCTTCCTCTTCTTGCAGTTCTTCTTCTTCTTCTTCTTCTTCTTCTTCTTCTTCTTTATATATATATATATATATATATATATATATATATATATATATATATATATATATATATATATATATAAAAGAAAAAAAAATATTATAGTATCGTACAGTATCATGATCAATACATGTTCGATACTGTCAGTTATGATCTAACAACATCTCTGTTTCAGCACTAGTAATCCAACTTAGTTAAGCAGATGAACAAATAAAGGAATCTCACATTATGTTTGGTCCCCCAAAGCAGAGCTCCCCTTTCTGATTCGGAGGAAGTAGCTTCGATGTTTCTACGTCCACAACTTTACACTCGATGTCGGAGTAGAGGACGCCAGAAGAGTCGAACTTCCTCTCCGCTCCTCCAGGGAGCTCGGCCGTTATTGTGCCGTACGATTTTGTCATGGCGTACCCCTGTATAGAAAGAAACAACCATACAATTCAAATTAAATATATGAGACATATCTTGGTGTTGCTCTTTCCTCTCCTGCAATTTCCTACCGAGATAATCATATCGCTATTCATATTGCTGAAAATTTTGTGTTGTGTGATCACACCAAGCATATTGAGTTCAAGAAAATATCAAGTTTCGTAAGGTTCAGCTCCCGTATGTTCCTGTTGTATCACAATCATCATGGACGAAACTAGTCATTCCATTCTGGGTTGGTATTCTATAAAATAAATTTGGGTCTAGTATTTTTCTTTTCCTTAGGTAGTGGGACATATTTAATGAACAAATAGAATATTGCTAGCTAAAATTTTAAGAAAGGCAACAAAGTTAAGGAAGCACTTACTAATTTATGGAACAAATAAGAAAGTTAAAAAAAAAAGTCTATTTAACAAAAAAATTTGGGAGGTGACGGACCCCAAACCTGTCTATGTAGCTCTGCCCACTTTATCTATAGTTTCTGTCCAAGCTTGGGTGGAGAAGAAAGTTAGTCTTATTTCTTATATGACCTGAATTCTTTTTATTTTTGCTCTTAGTTTTATTCGTATAGCAGTTTGCAAAACTGTAAAAGTTAAGGGTGTTTAAGCATAGCTTATTTTATTTCATTTTATGAGCAAACTGGTCACAAGCTTGTCAAGACTAATAGGATGTATTAAGACATTGTTTGGTATTGTTGCTAAATCGTCAACAAATAAGTTTTCAAAAGTTAGTTATAAAATAATTAGTTTTTTTAAGTTTTGACAAGTTATCAACAAACAAATTTAGAAAAAGTAAGGAGAATCACCACGATGAACAATCCTAAAGACGAGATTGTCTATTGCTTCTCGAAAAGTAGAAACAACTTTAAAAGCAACTTTGATGTACTTTCAAAAGCTGTTTAAAAGATGAACCGACAGAATCAACATCAAACCATTAAGACAATACGTTTGTAACAAAGAACCAAATTTTGCAAATTATTCTATCAGAAAAAAAAACAAATTATCAAATTAATTATCAAATATATCAATATTTTGTTAGAATTATTTTTATGCAGTTTCTGCCACCAAATAAATCAATGAAGACTAATTTACTTTAAATACCCTCTATTGTTACAGATTTACAATTAGCACCCTTGAACTATTTTTATTAGAACTTTGTCACTTTTATTTATTTTTTGCACCATGTCAACCTTAATAGAATGGGAAGAAAAAGAATCCCTTTTGCACCTCTTTTACACTACATAGAAGTCTTTGAGTATTTTTCCCATTACACTACAATTAATACTTTTTATAAAAAAAAATCCATAAATATTTTTTACTAATTAAAAGTTAATTATCTCCTTCCTAGCCCTCTCATCTTCAACCCATTTCGATGAGCACAACCGGCTTATTTAGTTGTTAGCATTGAGTTTGAAATCCTAAGCATACTATTGGTGATAAGCTGGAGGAATGTGAGGATAACGTGAAGTCATCATGCCCGTTATGCCCTTGGTAACACGTGCTATAAAGTGTCGTGATTATGCGAGAATGGAGTAATTCCAAAAACTCGTCATTGGCTCTAATTGTAGGTTGCACTCGTCATTGGCTCTAATTGTAGGTTGCACTCGCTTGCATGAAACTGGAGTCGCTAGTAATCGTCAGCAAACCATATGACTGAACCAACATAGATTCGACTTAGAAGGATCCAACCGGACTCTGATCCCAAGGAACAGATCCATGGCGAGCGAAACCAAGGTGATGGTATCAGACTTGGTATGCACATGCTGTCAACAAGGCCCATGGGCATAGATAACCATTGCAGAGTATGGGCAATTGTCCAAACTCACTTTTAAGAAAAAATAGTTATAGATATTTTTCAGTATTGTTCTCACTAAATTCTCTTTTGACCAACTACACTAATTTGTCCTTACTTCATATAGGCTAAAGACCACTATTATCTAGCTATTTATCCCTTTTTAATTAAAAAAAAAAAATCTACTACATAATCAGATGAATTCTAATTCAAATAATTATTTTTAAATTTGTTCTCACCCACTATATTTTCTATTTGTGCCACTAGTGAGGTCTCTTTTTGTGCTTGCTCAATTGAGACACAATTGCTAATAAAGCAGATATTGTATCAACATGTAGTCTACAAAGTGTCGGTGGTCCATTGTTAAAAAAAAATTATAGAATTTTTTACTTTTATCCCACTGATTAATATGAATTTGTACTTGCATTCCACTTTTAATTTTATTAGACTTACATCTTACTTTTTGTCAAAAAAATATTCATTTGTCACGAAAAAAATATTCATTTTGTCACGAAAAATATTTTTAGTGACAAAAAGTGGGATACAAGTCTAATAAAATTAAAAAGTGATATGTAAATATAAATTCATATTAATAAGTGGGATGGAAGTCAAAAAATTCCAAAAAATTATTACATGTGCTGGGCTCGTACAATAATATCTCCAAAATAGTTAATGTTCCGAAAATAGTTAATATTTTCATGTAAAAGTTAAAAATGATTCAAAATTTCGGTAAAACTAAGACTTCAGTACAAATTTGAAATATTATTATCATTTATAAGTGAAGGACAAATAGTATTTTTGCACTTACCCAACAATGTTATGGTAGCAAAGTAAAAAAAAATAGTCCAAGAGATTTAAATTTAATAAAATAAAATAATAATATAGTTGTTTGTAAAAGTTAGGGGTGTTCAAGTATAACTATTTTATTTTATTTCATGAGCAAAATGGTCACAAACTTGTCAACTAACTAAATAAAGACTAGTGGGATGTACTAATACATTGATTGAGATTTTTGCCAAAACCTCACAAAAGAAGCTTCAGAAACTTATAGTTATAGCTACTTTGAAAAATTATTCTAAAAGTAACTAGTTTTTAAAAGTTTGGCAGATATCACCATCACAATTTTCAAAAAAATAGGTAGAATCTCTATGATGAACAATCCTAAGAAGGGGTTCTAGTTGTTTTTTTTATTCAAAAGGCAGAAACCTCTCTCTTTCAAAATTTGTCTAAAAAAATGAATTGACTTATTTACCAAAGCAAAAATAGGTATATACCAGACCTGGTCTAAGTTGCAATAATTAAGCTTGCAGATCATATTCATTTTAGTATGGACTCAGTGATTACGTTCGTAAAATATTGTCCAGGACTTGTAGTTCATGTGAAAAACAGCACAAATACCAGATGGAGCCAACAGGATTAAGAGTCCTCCAACCGTAAGAACATATAGGTGTGTGTAGATTGTAATTAAAAAAATATTCGTGGAAAACGAGACGTAAAATTTTATGCCAATAAGTAGGGCATAAAATTAAAAAAAAACTTTAGGGGGAGTAACAGGGTTAAGGTGAATTTACTATTTCTACGCCCATAAGCAGGACTTAAAATTTCACGCTCATTTTCCACAATGACGTAATAAAGGGAGTAAAACTTTGATACCGAAGGGGGTATCAAAGTTTTGATACCCCCTATGTATGACAAGTGGGGCCCCCTCAATATTTATGTATATATATATTTGTTTACACATTTTACGAAGAGGGAGGGCCCACATGTCATACATAGGGGGTATCAAAATTTTGATACCCCCTTCGGTATCAAAGTTTTACTCTAATAAAGGTTTGCTAGCTGCATAGTCAGGCTATAGCTGCTTTGAGTCTTTTTGAGTCTTAGCTTGGCTTATATATGCTATTGGTTGCTAGGCATATACGCTCAAAAATTGGGCGAAAAACTGGTAGCCCAGTTATATTTGAACAATCAATTTTTTCACTTTTATTATTAAACTCCTTAATATGCTTCGGTTAAGACTCACCATGGGTAAAATATAGGGGCATACAATAAATTTTTTTACGCTCCTAGGTTGAGCGTATATTCCAAAAATGAATTTTACTCCCAACTTTAAGACGTTATAGATACCTTTTACAAATTTGTGGAACTTGTTTCTTTCATACAATAGTATGAAACTTTGATGCTTTGGTACATTTTTTTGTTTTTTTTATCACCGAGACCTGTGATCTATTAAATATAAATTTATATCTCTCCTCATTTACCACTAGAGTCACTATCATCTCAAATTCAAACAATTAAGAAAAATGTCTTCCAACTCAACAACTTGAGTTATAATTTTTTTTAGTTATAAAAAATTATATTAGATAGTTAAATGTTTAGTTAAAAAAATTCAAATAATTGATAAAGTATTAAGATAGTTATTTAGTTATTTTTATTATTAATTTTGATTTATTTAAATGTTGATATATATATATATATATATATATATATATATATATATATATATATATATATATATATATATATATATATATATCCATGGGAGGCTTAAGGCTGGATCAAATAGTGGATTTGGAACCACAAATAACAGAAAGCGACGTTCTGGATCCACTAAAGAAGACCTAAGGCGATCAGATCAAACACAACATGTATCAGATGGCTTTTGTGCGGACAATCCTGAATGGTTGGCCCTCACAGAAGGTCCCACAACGGGGGAAGGAGAGGAGATAGGTGTGTCAGATATAATCCAGAATGAGTCGGTTATGACTCCAGATAACAGCTCAGTTGAAATTTCTGGAGACCCATCGACCAGTCAATGACTGTGCTAGCCTGGAATGTGCGAGGCGCCTGCTCGCTAGGGAGATAGAGGGAGATGAGTGAGGTGTTATGGAAGAATCAATGTTCTATATGTACTATTCTGGAATCTAAAATCAAGACGGGTCGATGCTAGCGAGGAGGACTCCGCTGCACTGGCTCAGGTAAATAATTTGCACCTTTGCAATATGGCAAGAATCTGGGTTCGATGGGATAGTAGGAGTTGGGATTCGCAAATTATTTTGATAACTGAACAAATCATTGTGTTGGAGTTTATGTACAAAGACGGCCTCCAATTCATGTTCGGGGCAATATATGGCCATAATGATAGACGTAGACGGGAGGATCTATGGAAGGACATTATCGAGACTAGTGTACTTGCCGAGACTCAACGAAGGCACCCCCTTCTGCTCCTGGGAGACTTCAATGCGCTGTTATATAGACATGAGAAGGTGGGAGGTCGATTTACCCCGGGTTACATTCACTACAACAAAAAACCCTTTTAATGACGGCTAAAAAGCGTCATTAATGACAAACCATGACACTTTTTTTTCCAAAGCAAGCGTTATAAAAACGGGTGTTATAAATATTTTTTTAAAAGCGTTATAAAAAACCCATCATGGATAGTTTCTATATAAGCGTTATGAATAGTTAATATATAGTGCACAATTCAGGACATTTTTAAAACGTTATGAATAGATAATATGTATAGGCTCAATGCAGCACATTTATAACACTTTATACTATTCAAATTAGCATATTTATAATGCTCTATACTGCACATTATATATTACATTCCAAAAACTTAACATTATATATCACCATCTTTATTACATTTCTCAAAATAGAGTACATATCAACATCTTTATTACATTCTCAAAATAGAATATCCAAATACATATATATATTTACAACTACCAAAATTGTCCACATCAAAACTTGGCCATATCAAAACTGTCCACAGAACATGTAGCAAAATCCTGAAAAAGATAAAAACAAGGTTCAGTATACTTTGTAATATAATGTGAAAAATGAAACTTTACATTGGTGCCCCATATAACAAGGTTCAACAACTTTTACTTCATTACATCTTATTATTTTCTTTCTATGCAAGAATGAAAAAAAACATAAAGAAGGCCAAAAATGCATCTTTAGAATTTTATAGAAAAATTGAAATAGCTTCAGAATATTATATAAATAGACATAAATACAAGAGAATTTAGGTGGTTGTTTGGGGGACCTTCATCCAGGTTGAGCAGACTCCCATGAGTTGCATAATGTATGGGAAGAGCTAGAAATTTCATATGCAGGATCAATTGTCACTTATAGCAAATACTTGAAAGTCAAAAAATTATGATTAAAGGGAACATACAACCACTTACAGATAGAAAATGGTTAGTTTTGGCATAACAAGAACTCTGTACGTGCATCCCAGGTATTGAAGCGACCAAATGGCATGTAGCAATTCCAAAATCATACTTTGCCAACTTGATCCAGTATGCTTGGCTGGGTACATCACTGATAAGATATGCAATAAAGCTAGCTAGATGTGCTGCAAAATCAAATTTTGAATCTTCAACTGTGCAAAAATAGGATGAGTAATCTGGAGCTTTTCTACAAGGAAAATCTTGCCACCAAACTTTATTTGTTATATGATTCCACTGCAAAATAAGACAAAGTCGAAATAAGAGGAAACCAGATTAAGAAGACTCGTTGGCATTGAACAGTAGATGCATGACCATGATAAGGTGTCGTGAACTATGGACATCTTTTAAATATAAGAAAAAGTTGCAAACATTGCAAACCAATAAAATTAGATACAATATGACACTACACTACACATGACCTGCTAAGGAAACTAATAAGGACAACATGCGCCGGTTAAGTGGTCACCTGCTTTAAAACCAGATTTGCCGAGTATGTCCGCTTTTAATACAGCAAGATAGGATTGCCTCTATTCCAACCCAAGTTAAAGCATTAATGGATTTACTTGATTAAAAAATGCACCACCATGTTGCCAAATATTACTCCTACAGCTCCAAGAAGGTAGGAAAGTAAATAGGTAATTATCCAAATAATAATTAAGAGGAAATGGAGGGGTCAGAAAGTACCTTTACAAGTAAGGAGTTACTTCCTGATTTCGATTTTACAATATAACTCCCATTGACTTACGAATGAGATCAAACTCTAGAGTCGCAATCCTTTGTGCAGTTTCATTCTACCATTGGCAGCACCCTGTAATTTAATAACGAAAATATAACACTTGCGTTCTCACTGATCTATTGCTATTAGTACTCTAATAACTACAATGACTAATGAGTACAAGATATTTTAACTTACGCAATATTTGGCCAGATTCCAAAGATGAAGGTTTACACCTAGCAGGAAGTCCCATTTTTTCAAACCAAAACCTGATGGACAAAATTAAATGGAGAAAGCATTCAGCAAAAATATCAAATAAGGAAAAATACTTGTTTCAACAAAAGGATGAGAAACCTCATTTGGTTTCTCATTTGGTTTCTTATATATATCATTTCTCATATTTTAAACATTTATTGGTGATAAGGGAAAATACTTGTTTCAACAAAAGGACCAATGTGTCAAATGAGCTTTCTTATAAGCTCACTGAGAACTAGTTAGGCAAGAGAAATATGTAAATATGATAACTGTCAAAACACAAATTATATAAAGGGATTACAAATTGAGCAATATGAAGTTAAGATGGTGGCATTTACCCAAGTACGGGATATCCTCCAATATCTTGTTCATGTTTTACTTCTTATTCTCACTGTCCTCTTGCTTTGCAACATTTGTGGTTTTATGTTTCCGTTCTCGATCTGTGTGATTTGAAGACTGCAAGAATAAACAATTTTACTATTAAAATTTTAAATTAATAAAATAATCCCATAGCCAGTCTATAAGTTATGTCTCATGGCAAAAAAAAAGTACACAATTTTGTGGCAAAAAGTACATAATTAGTCCACCTGTATCAATAACATAACACCATTAGCCAGACAATCTGCACTATCATACTCAACACTGGTCATAGATAAATTTAATAAGATACTCAAGGATGGGCACTCAACATTCTGGAGAATAGTATCGACAATAATGTGATATGTCTAAACATTTGCTAAAAGATACTAAAAATCGGTTTCTAATTTGGATTCTAGTTTCATAGCTGATGTCATTTTAATGTTTGATGTATAGCATATACAGGAAGATGGGCAAATATTGTCATCGTTTAAGCATAAAAAGCACACAATAATTTCTGTCAGTTAGATAAAAAAAATTAGTAAAAAAAAACCTCAACGTTCACAACAAAATATTGAAGGGTATTCAGAATATTCTTAGCTAGTGTCACTAGCTAATGAAGAAGCAAAGTAGTAACCAATAATATGAGGGCAACCAAGCACCCGGATCTGGATCATTTACACAGCTACTTTGACTTTTAAATCCACTTTTCATTCAACAAAATAGATGTTTCCTCAAACGAAAAAAGAAGGCCAGTAGAAAAAAAATATGACATGTAGAAAAAATAATCCCAAAGAAAAAAACACATGGCATGGGCATTTTATCGAACACAAGAAGGATGGTGCAGATTGAAGAAGAAAAAAAGGAACCTTGAGGTACTAGAGCCAAGAAGTAGTGCTATGTCTACGATCCAACTTCTCCACCATCGCCACCACCAACGCATCACTGAGCCATCGCATCCCTGAACTTCCTCTCTCTTGAATAAATAAGCAAATATAAGAATAAAAGATACAAGAGTTGGAAGATGATGCTTGAATAAAAGATACAAGAGTTCTGAATCGACCCTCCAGTTGGTTTGTTGACGGCGGCGCTTTCTCCATGTAACGAAGTCGACGAATCCCTCGACAAGGCCGACCATGGTGGAGGTGAAGAGGGGACGGATCTTGTCGACTGTGGACTGGTCTCCTCTGCCGAAGATGGAAAGGGTTGGGCCTCCAGCTCTCTCTCCATCTCCTCCCTTTCTAACTAGGTTTAGGGTTTTGGATCTAGGGTTAGGGTTTTGGAGTTGGGGGAAAGGAAGGAGAAGAAGAGGAGGAGAGGAGGGTGTTGCTGAACTAAAGTTGGGGTTTTGGATCTATGGTTAGGATTTTGGAGTTGGGGGAGAGGAGGGAGAAGAAAGGAGGAGAAGGAGAAGACCAGAACGGTTTTGGGGGAGAGGGAAATTTTTGTTGAAGCGCGGGGTGTAGCAAGAATTTTGCCAAAAATTGAACTTAAAAAATATTACAAGTTTGCCACCGCTCTAAAATATTAATAACGTTTTGTTTTATAAATGTTATAAAAAGTCCAGAATTAGCCCAAATCGTCATAGAAAAAAGGTATTTCGAACTTTGATAACGCTTAGGTATCAGGCGTCATCAATACGTTTTGTCGAGCGTTATTAATAGGCCTTTTTGTTGTAGTGATTCTCAGTGATTTTCAACAATGTTTGCTATAAGCAGGCTACAAAATCTTGAGAGAACGGGTCACCTCTGGACGTGGCATAATAAGGCAGATTGAGGTAGAGTGGCATGTCAACTTGACAAGGCATTGATTAATCAAAGGTGGATTCACCAATTCCCAAATACTTTTGCAGATGGAATATCGGCGGGAACAAACGATCACAGTCTGCTACTTATGAACTTCTTGGAGCCGAATACCTCCAAGACCATTTCGTTTCAATAATAAATAGGAACTGGTGTTTGGTTACTCTGAAGTAGTCAAAAGTGGGCTCCAAACGCCGATACACGGGAACATACAATATCAAATCCTACAACGATTGAAGGCAGTCAAGCGGGGTCTGAAGATGTGGTGTCGGGCCAACCTGAAGTCATCCTTGGATGAAATGGAAGGCGAGCTACTTCAGGTGCAGAACCAACTACAAGCGGACATCCTAGATCTAGAACTGGGGGCAAAAGAGCGGGCACTTGCTGCTGAGATATCATTACACCGATTGCTAGAGGAGGTAGAGATGGCACAATGGGCGAAGTGCTTCTGGTTGCGAGAGGGGGACAAGTGCACAAAGTATTTCCATGATATAGTTCGGACGAAGATGCATCGAAACAACATAAACAAACTCATTAGTCCAGACGGGAGGGAACTGATTTCGGCTCAGGAGCTGCAAGATGAGGCTATCAGGTACTATTCAAATTTATATAATCAAACTGATTACCTATCTACCTTTTCTGCTCTTATTTGTAAAAAGCTGGTCACTCCATTAGGGAATCAAGCTCTAATGGCGCATGTGACAATTGAGAAGATTGAAGCTATTATTTTTAAGGCTAATCCAAACAAAGCCCTAGGGCCGGACGATTTTGGGAGTAAGTTCTATAAAATACATTGGCAGGAGTTGAAGCAACCAATCTTGGAGATGGTTCAAGACTTCTTCGAGTAGGGACGTCTGGTTCGGGAATTAAATCATACTTTCTTAACACTAATACCTAAGAAAGAGGGAGCTACGTCCCTCTCAGACTTCAGGCCCATAGCATGCTGTAATTATCTATATAAGATTATTACACATCTGATGTGCCGACACATGGAGAACATTTTGCAGGGTCTAGTCTCATTCAACCAAGCAGCTTTTATCAAAGGCAGGGCTATTGCGGAGAATAATTTGCTCGCACATGAACTGATCAGGGAATTCAATAAAGTAGGGGGAAGAAGACTTGCATCAAACTGTGTAACACCCAGTTTTCTAAATAAGGGTGATTTTGAAATTTTGTGATTTTAATTATTTAATTATGATATTTAAATAATAATATGATTTTTGGTGATTTTTTTAATATTTTAAAACTATTTAAAAATCATGACTTGTGATTTTGATGTGCAGCCAGTAAAACCTTAGAGACTGTCTGCCCTAGAGCCTAACCATGTGATTGGAATTTTTAATTATTATTTTTAGCCTAGGGGTAATTTGGTCATTTTGACTTATTAGAATTATATGATTAATTATTGGACTGACGGTTGTTGATTTGACTTTTACTAGTTGTGACTTAAGAGACTAACCTAAATGTTGACCCTGGTTGTGGTGACTTGAATAGCATGGTGTGACCCTAGTCTAACTTAATTCAACTCAAGTTAGGTCACTTAGGATCAAGTTTGAAATAAGAGGATTGGTGATTTGGTCCATAGACTTGAGACTTAGAAATTGGGTCCATGACTTATGAAACTTGGCCCATGACTTGAAACCCTAACCCTAATTTCATTCATTATAACCAGCCACATAGGGCTTTTCCCCTATAAATACTCTCTTTATTATGTTCTTGCCTCTTTTATGTTGTTTCAACATTTTGAAGAAAGAGGTAAGGAGTCATCTTCCCTAATCCATAACTTTCTCATTTCAAGTCTTGTTTGACCCAAATCTTTTGCATATGAATCTAATCAACCCCTACTTGCTGTTGGTGGAGAGCTATTTCAGTTTGGGATCAATTTGGAGCATTTGGCTATCAAGAAGAACACCCCCCATTTGAAGCTTTTTCTTGCTATTTGCACCTATAGGTAAAAATCCTTAAATTGTGTTAATATTCTGATTTTTTGCATATTAGGCTAGATCTAGATGTCCCCTAGCTGTCCCTAGAAATTTGGTAGAATTCATGTCCATTTCGTGTCCGTATCGGACACATATCAATGTGTCTATGTAGGTGTTTGATGAAATGCTTGAATGGATTAAATCTTTGTATTTTCTAAAACAAATTACATATTTGGGAAGCCCTTGATGTGTCGAAACCCCACTGACTGAACACGAATTTGTGTCATTTTTGTGTCGAAAACGACCGTGGACACGCTGTAACGACACAGCGCATGGGTGCCCTGATGACACATATTGTTTTCTCCACGAATTGGACATGTGGACTCGTGCCACTTGGCACAGAGGTGGGGCCATCATTGACAGACCCCCCTCGAGTTTCAGGACATGTTGTGTCATGTCGGATATGAAAACACGTGTGCACGGGTCTTACAATGTCACACGCACGCACAGTTTTGGCTCTGATACGGCCTCCAAAGCTCTTGACACGACTCTTGTGGACACGGTGCAGGGTGACACATGTGTAGCCCTATACTAGGTGAACACATGGACACGAGCACGTGGCCGATGGCGCACTGTGTCGTGTCCACGAGCTCATGTTTTGCCTGTACGACACTGCACTGGACGTGTTCTAATACACTGAGTTTTCTTTAATTGGACACAGTCGTGTCCAGCTTCCTGGACACGAACACTTCTCCCAGACACGTGTGCACACACTCGACACCTGTGCACGTTTAATTTGATGTTTGTTGTAAATTCGAATTCGGGTTTTTCTGTGTATTCTCTGATACATTGGTTCCTTGTTTTCTATTGTACTGATATTCGAAATTGGTTGATGAAACTGAGTTTAATGGGTTTTTGAATGTTATACATAACTGAGAATTAACCTACATATTTGGGGGTTATGTTAGCATGGTAATGTAGTTTTCGAATTTCATTTTGGGCTTGTAGATTTCATTGAACTTGTAAACTGATTTTTGCATACTGTTTAGGTGAACACTGTTCCTGAGGTTCAAGACTGTTAATATATGCAATGTTGTTCCTGAGAATTTCAAATGTCATGTGGATTACAAATTGTGACTTGGTTTTCGAATTGATTTGAGAATTGATAAACTGTTGTGTACCCTACAAACCTGAGAACACTGCAATCCTGAGCACTAATTCCTAATACACACACACACAGAAATCTGAGAACAGTTTGACTCTCACACACATATACGCACACAGGAAATCCCTTGTTTCCTGAGACACACACCCTACTGCCACTTACACCCTAACTGAGAATGGACACCACTGTTATCTACTGACACTCACACACATGTAAACTGATTTTTTTATATTGACACTCACATTTTTTTTCTAAAACCTGAGACACATTAACACACACTATCCAAACCTGAAACTTATAAAACCTGAGAATCACTTATCCCCACACTCACACACATTGATTGTTACTTTAAATCTGAGGTTGACACTGTCACTGTCACGACCCGCACCCATTTTTTTTTTAAACGGATACGAGACGTGTCCAAGCCAGCCTACGCCGCAGTGTCGGCGGTAGAACGCTGTCACGGCCATGAAGATTAAAATCACAAACAATGCTCATTCACATAATTAATTTAACTTACAATGATTCCAATTTTATATTTGTAGAATAATATAAACTTGTACAAATAAATGAATGACTACAACTCAACTATCTAGCTAGTCTCTAGGCCTTTGTCTGCAAGTATTCCCGTCACTCCCCAAGCTAAGTGAATCCACGGCTAACCTGAAAATGTTGGTTTCCAGTCAGGAATGGAACGAGCACAATCCACTGAATGCAATCTCAATAAAGAAAATGACTATAAAACAAAGGTTAGACATCAATCATGAGTTTTGAAAATAACAGTAAAGCCGTAAGAAAAATCAATAGTAATAAATAGACTCATATACTTTCCACCGTTAGAAGTACCTTTGATATGTGATCGGTCTCGGAACAATTATGCGACACGGTCTACACGGTCTAAAGTTACACGGTCTACAGTTACACGGTCTACAATTACACGGTCTACAGTTACAACGGTCTACAGAAAATATTGCAATAAAGAAACATTGTCTACAGAATAATAATCACGAACTACACAGATTAAATACAATAAATAAATCACTGTCTACACGGTCTACTTTGCAATAAATAAATCACTGTCTACACTGTCTACAAGAAATAAATGTAACACGGTCTACACGGTCTACAAGAAATAAATGCAACACGGTCTACACGGTCTATACGGTCTAAGGTCAGATCACACATCGTTGGTACTTCTCATTCCCGACTCAACAAATTATAATAAAAAATAATCACATAACTAATGAAACCAGCCAATGAAATATAGTAAAAATCAATATCGAAATGCAGACAATAAACTGTACTCGCCTGTGGTCCTGTGCTGGTGAAACCGATGATCCAAACCACTCAATATGCCACTATAGTCAAAACCCGTACAACAGTCCCCGAAAGCTGAAATAAACAATACCAATGATCTCAGAATAGTCCAATTAGCTAGGATTGCCTGTCCTTACGTCCAATTCTGGACACAGGAGCAAAACGGTAATTTCGGACAAAAACGATATTCGCCGTTGGACCCGCTTTGCACCGAAAAGCGTGCCAAAGTCAACGATCTCTAAAGTCGTCAAACTACATGTCTACGAATCCAGTTTTCCGATACGAACCCAACCGTATGTCCAAAGTTGGATTCCGGTGGGCCGTGCACAAAATCGCCCGTTGAGTAGGACCGTGGGGCCCACAAAATGGTGATTTTGTCAACGATCTCAGAATCGGGCCAAACTTGGCATACAGGACCAGAAAAACGATACGGTTCTGTTGGCACAAGTTTCGTCTCGATCTGACAAGCGTGCACAAAGTAATTGAGAAGTTTGTAAAGAGCACGATACGGTGAATTTCGACGGATACGCATCAAATTCGTCGCGCACACGCGACCAATTTGAATTCCGTCAAAGCCCATACGACCCCGAAGCTGTTACGCAGCTTTCGATCCTTTTGGTGCGCGACCACGTCGCCCGGAATGGCGGGACGCACGTCGTGTGAGACAATTTTTTAGTTTTTAAAACAGGTTTTTGGGAAACTTTAGAATCTGATTTCTTGACGCTGAGTCGATGATTTCAAATTCCGTAAAAAGGAATTCGAAGCCCTACATGTTGTCAATAAACGCCTTCAAATATTTTTTCTAATATGATACTAGATCGATCAGAATCGATCGTTAAACTTGGGTGATTGGACTGGATTTTACTCTGTTTCGGGACAGATTTTTCCGAGTTTTGGAACTCGATTCTCGTCGTGCACAGTGCGTGTTAAAAGAATCTATGTGAAGGGATTTACAGCCCTATGGGTTGTGAACGTACCTGAAGTCGCGGATCGACAAACGGTTTACCACGCGTTGCGAAAACGCGTCGCGAAGTTGGCCTCGCGTAGTGTCGCTGCTGCTGTTAACTTCTCAAACCGCGCGCGCGCGGCTATTCCGGCCGGCAGCGGCGACCTTCGGCGGCGCGCGCGCTCTCGCGGGGTGCGCTCCGGTGGCTGGGGGTCGGGGTGATTTACTAGGGTTTGGGTTTTACTCGATTATATATATAACGTGTAAGCGAATCTCGACTAACCCGAGCGCAGGGGGGGATGTTCGGGCTATACAGGCTGGTGGGCTCGGGTGTAGGCCACCTGGGCTTGGCCCCTTTGGCTAATATTTTAAGTGGAAGCCTTATATTGCTCATGCAATAAAGATGTAGCACAGTAGCTATAGCATTTTGATTCGTTCATGTGATTGCACGTTCAAGCCTTTTGTCTTGCAGGATTACTGCTTGTATATTAAACAGCTTCACATTGGCATATTTGGTGTAATATATATTACCAATATTAATATATATAACAATCAATAGTAATATACATATTTCTATATATATACCCTTTATACCTATGAATATATTTCTATATATATGTACACACTTACACATATATCAATATCTATACAAAATATGTGTCCTAACATTTTCCTATATATATATATATCAATAAGAAAATATATTATACCCCATCATAATATATATAAATATTTACACGAAATATATATATATATATATATCCCTATATATTTTCTTATATATATACATATACACACTACACAATATATTTATATATATATTTATCTATATAATAAATCGCTACGTATCTTTCTATTATTTATATCTCTATATATATTTCTACCTATATTTAATAATATTTAATTAACAGAATTGATATAACCCGTAACAATAAAATAATATTATATATAATATTCTCAATAAAATATAATAAGTATAACGAAATTAAATAAAACAATAATGGTGTATGTACCACTATGCGCAATCTAAAAATCCCAAAACGTACAATGGACCCATTATATCCAAATATCATGAATATTAATTAATAACGATATTTATAATGTTAAAATTACGAATACTAGAAAATATTCATTAAATCATTAAAACGTAATACAATACCCTCATACCAAATTCCCTCTACACGAATGTCATCAACACGAATGTCGTTGCACGTCCCGTATGGCTACATGGGCTTGGGCTCAGTTCGGGTCCAGAATGGTATAACTGATTTCCCTAAAATTCAATAATATAAATAATGAATAAATAACCATTCGGTAAGGGTTAATTCGTAACTTGGCTTGGTTTTCCTAGTTGTGACATCGCTATGGCTCGTCCTTCCCTATCAAGGCTAACACACTAGTCAAAGTACGCCATTGCACTATCTGCGCCACGATTCCTAGTCGCCTTGTACTCCAAAACTCCATCATGGCTAAAATCATCCACCGTAATAATAATTAATAATTATCTATAAAATCTAAAAATCACTATTCCGATAAAATAAATAAATAAGATATTATCAAAATTCTGGGAAGAGGGGCTACAAACCTACCCACCTTAAAAATAATTTCGTCCTCGAAATTCTAATTTATAACTATTTTCTAAATTCAACAAGAAAATCTACCATTACTTTAATCTCCTCGAATTTAATTCCTCAAAAACGATTTTTATCGTCCTCCTAGCCATTTTGCAATTTCGAAACTCCGAGGACTTCTACCCACCTTTGGTCACACTACTCCCTTAATTCTCATGTCGCTAAACTTTATCATCTTCCAACTAATTGCTAAATAAATTTCTACCCATAGATATCTACTGCCCTTGGCCTCTATAATCCTCTCCTATTTATCGAACCACCTGAAATCTAACAAGCAACAAATTTACGCAAGTAGCTAATAAGTATTGATAAATTCTAATAAGCATGACCATTCGTCGCTCCGAAGTAGGAAGGACATAAAGATAAGGAAAAACAATCGATAGTAAAAATGAGGTCTCAAGAGCAGTAGATAATATTCAAGGATACAGATGGAAAGAAAGTCTATGAGCCATTGACCAATTTTGCTAGATTGGGCCACTCTGGTCCAGTTACTTGTTAAGTCTAAGAATCCTTCATTCTTATAGGAGCTTGCAATCCGACAATACAGAAGTTTCGTTCTCAAAATTCTCAACAGTTTCCATAATAGAACGGAATCTGGGAAATCAAGATTGTGATCCTTCCCGTGGCTATTTAAACATACGAGCAAGGGATAAAATGCAATACAAGTTTGTATCGCGACTTCCAGGTAGATGGAATAATGGTTACGAAAGACACCACATTCTAAGAGGTGGATATTTCCTAATAGGTATAGGGACCTATTTTAAATAGTTCGGCTTACAGTCCAAAAATAGTGGTACGTATGGATGGATTTTATTGGGTCTTGATGGGTTCCTCAATTGTACATCGGTTGTCGGTTGGATGAACCTTGGAATTCAATCTATATTGACTGGACAAGATCCAATGATAAAACTATTTCTACTCGGTTAGGGTATCCTAGAACAAGTTTTCACCCAAGTGGTTGAGCTAGGTACAGTCGGATTGGTTAACTAGGTCTCTAGAGCCCAAAATGCGTCTTCGGTGACTTCTGTGTTTAAGTAGCACGAGAAGACACAATTGAGTAACACACTAGTGACATGTGCGTAGTGGGCTTCAAGTAGATCACAACCAAATATTGGGTCGTATGCGTTGAGTCAAGGTTGAGGCTCTAATGGAAGTCGGGAAGTGTACCGGTACTATGGTAAGGGTTATAACTAATCCTTTTATCCTGAAAGTCGTACCTTAAAAATAGAGTACAAGGGGATGGGTTTGAGTGGGACATGATATACCTAGATGAAGATGGACTCGTCTAGATCTTAGATATGAAGTTTGTTGGAAGGTCACAGTTGGTCTCGTGCTCCGAATATTAATGACACGGTCGGGGCACAAAATAATCTAAATGAAAAGTGGGAGCCCATTGGGCACTAATCATCATCCCAATGGAAGTTATTCCAATCACTCGGTAATCCTGGTATATCCTAAAAATTCTAGAAAGCTTACAATCTACCCACCTTAGAAATTTGGACAGGTTTTTAGGAATAATGGGGTTAGTAGAGTTCCAAAGTCCGTATATTGTACCTCGACTCTTGTTAATAAGGGATCGGACATGGCATAACGGAATACGGTAGACATAAGTCAAGTCAAGGATCGTTCCTCAAAGATGGATAACGAGTGTGTACAATGACACATGGTCGATAAAATAGAATGACCTACTCGTCCGCAGTATACGAGAGTTCCCGATGGGGTAACCAATTCCAAGGCACAACATAAGAAAAGATTTCTAACAACTGAGTCGAGAATTTCTACTTGTGTCAACCTGCCAGACTATTGTCACAAGAGTTGTAGTGATCGTGTATTGCTGTTGACAACTGGTAGATCATAATATGACAGGGTATTTAAGCTATGGTATTGGCTAAGCTAGTGACTGTGGTGTTCCAACACTAGTTAGGTCTTAATAATAAAATTTCCACAACTAGGACAATATTCGTTGGAAACCAACCTCGAAATGAGAGTCACACATAGTCACGGTAAATTATTGTCCTGAGCCTTATCTATTCCTCTCATGTCTAAACTGTGGGCTTTGGTCGAGGGACGGTTGAGTCAATGCACAAGGGTTGAAAGAAAAGGCAATATTCAAGAAAATATTTAGAGACACAATGAATTGTTTCTTGAGAATAGATAGTCGCCTGGGTTGACATTACAACTAAGGGTAAAACCTTAATCATTCTTAATTTCAGATGGCTTGAAGGTCCCGTTAACAGTTTGGAGTCGAGAGAAGAACGAGTAACTCGATCACAGGACTGGCCGTTGGTAGTTACACTTGTGCCTACCATTATCATAGCCATGGGAATACTCTGTATCTCTCTACCATCACGAGCTTTCGTCTTTCCAAATCAGTGGAAGATAAAAAATAATAAAGAATTCAAAGGAGATGTTACTGAACACAATCTCGTGATTCAAGGGCGAACATATAATTCAAGAGGAATTGTCAATGCAGTCGTGGATGAGACCCTAGAGACATCTATATCTCAATCCACGTAGGGTAATTAAATAAGGTGTGAACCAAATGCATCATGGTTGATCAGACCATAATACACTGATTCTGATTAGACAATAAGTTAGTAGGCGTCCCCACTAAACATACGCCTCGAATCAAGCTCGATAAAAGAGTAAGCTTGCAATAACTAGGCTGTAATAGCAGCGTTGGTTTAAGATAGTCAAATATAATTTTACCAAATTTTTGAAAGGAGGCACAGGTAGTTCGAGTTTAGAGAGAATCAAAACTTATCTGGTGTTCTTGATTATACAGTCTTCCTACTATTTTCTTATCCACAACGACTTGGTCGACTAAAGGGGTTATGACCTCTAACTTCTATATTCTATGCAAACCTATTAGCGTTAGTCAATTACCTCGCCAATAGATCACAAGGACCACGGAATACTAGGTTGGGAGACATGCTTTCCATCCTACAGAACTTTGCTAGAATTAGCTTTGGATCTTATGGGACATACATGGCTTTGTCCTATCCTCCATAGTATCCCAAACTTGTAATCACGCCTGAAATTATTTCACCGAGGATTACGCCTCGCCCGTATACTCGTACGATGGTAAACCCTTGGTTCCGTGACTCAGATGTGATATCCTATCAGATACTCTACCTGACACTAGGGTAACTACGATAAAAAAAGGACCACTAGCCATAGTTTTAGGAATATTCTATAACCTATAATTTCCTTAAATAATTTCAACTCTAGGGGTTATGCCTCGCCAGTGCGCTGCTGGCTGTAGTGAATCCATAGTCTCCATAATTCAAATGAATGGCGACAGTGCGCTGCTGTCCTGCCATTTATGAGTTAACTAATACTCCTTTAACTATTTCAGCAAAAATTTCATAGGCTTTTAGGGATTCAAACAAGGTAACCATAAAGCGTAAGTATATGTCCTATTAGTCACAACCCTTGGAATAAAAGATTGAACAGGGAGGAACAATCCGAGGACAAAAGAATTTCAACATTCTAACTATTCTCTGTGTATTCAAGCCTTTGAGGAAAACATGAATCAAAACTAACTCGAGGTTCGTATGGGGATAACGTAATCAGAATTATATAAAATAATAATTCTTAGGAAAAAAATACGAACTAAATGGGCAATTTGGACTAAGATGTGAGGATGATATCTAAAGAGGCAAGCAGAAGGAATTGATCAATTTATCAGGGTTAGATCATTAATACTAGGAAGCCATGTCTCACTAAGTGAATATTCTATCCACATTGGATCTTATCGTCATATCAAGAGGTAATAGTGTACCTATAAGGATCTGGCACTCTATCAACATTAATAACTCTTCATCTAAATTGTATGGCCTAGACTACCCATCGGTAAGTTTGTATAGGGACTCCTAGTCCTAGTCCTTCTCTTAAATTAAATTAATCCTTGTTCGTGAATGAGCATGTTCTAGTCGCAGGCTCGTAATAGTACAACTAACTTAAGTACCATCATGAGTTCGCAAGATTTGCGAAGACTGACCTGCATGGGCCACCACAAAAACTTGTCACGACCCGCACCCATTTTTTTTTTTTAACGGATATGAGACGTGTCCAAGCCAGCCTACGCCGCAGTGTCGGCGGTAGAACGCTGTCACGGCCATGAAGATCAAAATCACAAACAATGCTCATTCACATAATTAATTTAACTTACAATGATTACAAGTTTTACATTTGTAGAATAATATAAACTTGTACAAATAAATGAAAGACTACAACTCAACTATCTGGCTAGTCTCTAGGCCTTTGTCTGCAAGTATTCCCGTCACTCCCCAAGCTAAGTGAATCCACGGCTAACCTGAAAATGTTGGTTTCCAGTCAGGAATGGAACGAGCACAATCCACTGAATGCAATCTCAATAAAGAAAATGACTATAAAACAAAGGTTAGACATCAATCATGAGTTTTGAAAATAACAGTAAAGCCGTAAGAAAAATCAATAGTAATAAATAGACTCATATACTTTCCACCGTTAGAAGTACCTTTGATATGTGATCGGTCTCGGGACAATTATGCGACACGGTCTACACGGTCTAAAGTTACACGGTCTACAGTTACACGGTCTACAATTACACGGTCTACAGTTACACGGTCTACAGAAAATATTGCAATAAAGAAACATTGTCTACAGAATAATAATCATGAACTACACAGATTAAATGTAATAAATAAATCACTGTCTACACGGTCTACTTTGTAATAAATAAATCACTGTCTACACTGTCTATAAGAAATAAATATAACACGGTCTACACGGTCTACAAGAAATAAATGCAACACGGTCTACACGATCTAAGGTCAGATCACACATCGTTGGTACTTCTCATTCCCGACTCAACAAATTATAATAAAAAATAATCACATAACTAATGAAACCAACCAATGAAATATAGTGAAAATCAATATCGAAATGCAGACAATAAACTGTACTCGCCTGTGGTCCTGTGCTGGTGAAACCGATGATCCAAACCACTCAATATGCCACTATAGTCAAAACCCGTACAACAGTCCCCGGAAGCTGAAATAAACAATACCAATGATCTCAGAATAGTCCAATTAGCTAGGATTGCCTGTCTTTACGTCCAATTCTGGACACAGGAGCAAAACGATAATTTCGAACAAAAACGATGTTCGCCGTTGGACCCGCTTTGCACCGAAAAGCGTGCCAGAGTCAACGATCTCTAAAGTCGTCAAACTACATGTCTACGGATCCAGTTTTTCGATACGAACCCAACCGTATGTCCAAAGTTGGATTCCGGCGGGCCGTGCACAAAATCGCCCGTTGAGTAGGACCGTGGGGCCCGCAAAACGGTGATTTTGTCAACGATCTTAGAATCGGGGCCAAACTTGGCATACAGGACCAGAAAAACGATACGGTTCTATTGGCATAAGTTTCGTCTCGATCTGACGAGCATGCACAAAGTAATTGAGAAGTTTGCAAAGAGCACGATACGGTAAATTTCGACGGATACGCATCAAATTCGTCGCGCACACGCGACCAATTTAAATTTCGTCAAGCCCACACGACCCTGAAGCTGTTACGCAGCTTTCGATCCTTTCGGTGCGCGACCACGTCGCCCGAAATGGCGGGACGCACGTCGTGTGAGACAATTTTCTAGTTTTTAAAACAGGTTTTTGGGAAACTTTGGAATCTGATTTCTTGACGCTGAGTCGATGATTTCAAATTCCGTAAAAAGGAATTCGAAGCCCACATGTTGTCAATAAACGCCTTCAAATAGTTTTTCTAATATGATACTAGATCGATCAGAATCGATCGTTAAACTTGGATGATTGGACTGGATTTTACTCTGTTTCGGGACAGATTTTTTCGAGTTTTGGAACTCGATTCTCGTCGTGCACAGTGCGTGTTAAAAGAATCTATGTGAAGGGATTTACAGCCCTATGGGTTGTGAACGTACCTGAAGTCGCGGATCGACAAACGGTTTACCACGCGTTGCGAAAACGCGTCGCGAAGTTGGCCACGCGTAGTGTCGCTGCTGCTGTAACTTCTCAAACACACGCGCCGTGCGGCTATTCCGGCAGGCGACGGCGACCTTCGGCGGCGCGCGCGCTCTCATGAGGTGCGCTCCGGTGGCTGGGGGTCGGGGTGATTACTTGGGTTTGGGTTTTACTCGATTATATATATAACTGTAAGCGAATCTCGACTAACCCGAGCGCAGGGGGAGGGATGTTCGGGCTATACAGGCTGGTGGGCTCGGGTGTAGGCCACCTGGGCTTGGCCCCTTTGGCTAATATTTTAAGTGGAAGCCTTATATTGCTCATGCAATGAAGATGTAGCACAGTAGCTATAGCATTTTGATTCGTTCATGTGATGCACGTCAAGCCTTTTGTCTTGCAGGATTACTGCTTGTATATTAAACAGCTTCACATTGGCATAATTGGTGTAATATATTTACCAATATAATATATATAACAATCATAGTATATACATATTTCTATATATTATATAATATTATATATATATATATATATATATTATATATTATATATATATATATATATTATATATATATCTATATATATATATATATACCCTTTATACCTATGATATATTTCTATATATATGTACACACTTACACATATATCAATATCTATACAAAATATGTGTCCTAACATTTTCCTATATATATATATATATCAATAAGAAAATATTATACCCCATCATAATATATATAAATTTTACACGAAATATATATATATATATATCCCTATATATTTCTTATATTATACATATACACACTACACAATATATTATATATATATTTATCTATATTATAAATCGCTACGTATCTTTATTATTTATATCTCTATATATTTCTACCTATATTTAATATATTTAATTAACAGAATGATATAACCCGTAACAATAAAATAATATTATATATAATCTCAATAAAATATAATAAGTATAACGAAATTAAATAAACAATAATGGTGTATGTACCACTATGCGCAATCTAAAAATCCCAAAATGTACAATGGACCCATTATATCCAAATATCATGAATATTAATTAATAACGATATTTATAATGTTAAAATTACGAATACTAGAAAATATTTATTAAATCATTAAACGTAATACAATACCCTCATACCAAATTCCCTCTACACGAATGTCATCAACACGAATGTCGTTGCACGTCCCGTATGGCTACATGGGCTTAGGCTCAGTTCGGGTCCAGAATGGTATAACTGATTTCCCTAAAATTCAATAATATAAATAATGAATAAATAACCATTCGGTAAGGGTTAATTCGTAACTTGGCTTGGTTTTCCTAGTTGTGACATCGCTATGGCTCGTCCTTCCCTATCAAGGCTAACACACTAGTCAAAGCACGCCATGGCACTATCTGCGCCACGATTCCTAGTCGCCTTGTACTCCAAAACTCCATTATGGCTAAAATCATCCACCGTAATAATAATTAATAATTATCTATAAAATCTAAAAATCTCTATTCCGATAAAATAAATAAATAAGATATTATCAAAATTCTGGGAAGAGGGCTACAGTCACCTAAATGAAACTAAACCTATGAACAACACACACACACACTTATGACGTAGACACACTCATGTATACACCTTGGCACTTGGAACACACACGCACATTGATGATATGTCCTGTCACACACATTTTACATTGTTTCTCACATCATATGTAGACACTCCTACACACACACATTGAATCACATGTTTCACACACACACACTCATTCACACATTATCTCACATACACACATTACCCTAATTTATTCCTGTCACTGTTCACCACACACACACTAACTCTTTCCCCTCTCTATATGTTATTTTCTGTCCTAACCTATATAGGTATATATGGTTTAGGTATATACATTATGAATGGATGGTTATGCAATGAATGAATGTAAGGTAGACTTGATAGTTTGTTTTTGGGTATGTGGTTGCTATATGAACTAACCCTACACTAAATTAACCCTTCCCTTCTAACCCCTGTACACAGACACCCACACTCTATGTTCACTACCATGCTATAAAAACCCTTCTCTATATGCTTGCTAATATGTGTATAGACATATATACATGCATGTATATGTATACTTTCTTAGCCATGCATGTTATATGTATATAGCTAAACTTAACCACCTTGTTTCTAGTATATAGATGTATACTTTCTTAGCCATGCATGTTAAGTACAATTAGATGTTGTAATGTAGCTAGTTTAACCTACATGCCATGTATAGAATAGTTAGTATTTTGATACCCTTTCATGTCCACAACCATGTACACACACACCAACCACATAGGCCCTTATAGCTAGTTTTTTTTCTCTCTCTATTTACATATTGTATGTGTAATATTGTATATATATATATGTAAGCCTATACATATATATGAATTCATGATTAATAGCTAAATGTGATGTGCCTTTGATGTGTGGTTTGTGTTGGCTTGTATAGTATAAAACCCCTAAATTTTTACTATTTTTTAATTATTTATTATTAAATTTGATACTGATTTAAAATTTTGTATTGTACGTCACGTAGTCGTATTGTACGTCGTGTGCAAAATTTTATTTTTCGTAATTGCTCGACGAGTGCGAATATGTACAAGCGTACATATTTTTGAAAATATTTTTTCTATTTTTATAGTTTCGAAGTAATATAGATAATAATTATTTCTAGCTATCATTTTCAATTTTATGATTTTAATTATGAAAAGCCTTTCATTTATACAGTTATATAATAAATAATTTTTCCTATAAATGGTATATTAGAAAATTATATTTGTAAATATTACTTGTACATACATATATATTTAGTAATTATTTATTAGTTTATTTTAAATAATATATAATTTTTAAATTATTATTATTAGTATTTTGGAAGATATATTTCGAAATTATTGTGGCGATTTAAATCTTGATTTAAATTTATGGATTTATTTAAATAGTTAAATATTTGAAATTTGATTTATCCTATTTGATTTTAAACTAAAAATTTAATTAGATTTAAATTGGATTTGGATTTGGATTGAATCGGTTTTAAATTGATTAAAATTTAAAAGTAGATATCAAAAAGGGGTTTGCAACTATCATAATCCTTATCTAAATAGTAGTTTACACCTTCTATATAAGGAGAGGCTCATTATTCTCTGTTCCATTAATTTTTTCCACCTACAAATGTGTTTGTGCATCGTGTCCGTGCACATCAAGCCATATCCATTCACTTCTTCTATTTTTTCGTCCAAATTGATTAATGTTCTCATTAAAGAAATTCTTTTTTTCCTTCCATCTATTTTCTCTTATCACAAACTCTTACTATCCTTTTACCGATCAACCAAGTCCGTCTATCCTAATAGTCTTTAAATTTCGAGTACGAAAATTTTCAAACGTGGGTAGATTTGTAACTCATCTTCCCAAAATTATTATTATTTTAAATTATATCTATTATTTTAATTTCGTGTTTAAAAGTAATTTTTGTAGAAATTTTGTAAAAGATATTTTGTGATTACTTTTGTTACCAAAAACTAGTTTTAATTAATGGTTTGAAATAATGTTTCTAAAAAAAAATGTTCTCGAATTTTTTTATTTGAAATATAAAATAATTTTATATTTTTGGTCTTCTAAAAATTGGTTTTAAAAAAAAATTGAGCGATAAAGATTTTTTTTGTCTATTTATTTTTAAATAAAGATTTAGATTTATAAAAGTAAGTTTTATAATATTTGATGACATCGAGTATTATTTTGATATGTTAATCAGTTATTTGATTATATTTGAATTTATTTAAATTATCTTGATGGTTATCAACTATACTGTAAATTATGTTGATAATTTAAATATTGTTTAAAATACTTACGATGACTAATTGGAGCATTACGATTTGTCTAATCTAGATTTGAAATATTATTTGATTAAATATTTATTTATTATTGATTTAAATTATTTGATAAATATTAGATATTATTTTTAAGTTATTATGTTGAGTTTGATTTGGATTTGGATTCATATGATTTGAATTATTTGATAATATAGAATAACACTTAAAGTTATTATGTTGATCATTTAAAGGATTGCAATCAAATTGATTTATTTTTAAATAATTTATTTGATTTAAATTTATGGGAAGATTTATCCATTAGAAATTCTTATCCTATTGGAATCATATCTAGCATTAATTAGATCATTTCTTATTTAAACCAATCCTATTCATATCCAAATTAGTTGGTAATCATAATCATCCTTATTGATTTAGTTCTAATCCTATCATAATTTGCTAATTGCTAGCCTTATATATATGTCGAATCTATGAATAAAATCATCTTTCAAACCATCCTTGTCAAAATTTCTCTCTTTTTTCGTCATAAATTCAGCCCCAATTTTCAAAGGTTGTAGCACTTCGAATGACCATATCTCTCAACTCCGGACTCCGTTTGACCTTCAGTTTTTTTTTGTTGGAATCGTATTGAGGTATATTTTCTGAATATAAATTTTATTTTCATAAATTCGGAAATTAATTTTCTGGAAAATTTGTGGAGTGTCAGTTGTCCGAAATCTGATACGTTTTAGTATTTTGAGATTCTGGAGAACCAGGAATCAGAATCACGAACCGTTTGAAGTTTCGAAATGCTGACAGAAAACTACACATCATATAGTTTTCCCAAAAATTTTCTAGAATATTTTATTTTTGGTTTTTATTTTAGAAGTTTGTCACATCGTCTGAGTTCATCTTGTGTAGCCCTGTGACTATTTTGTACCCAACGGGATTGTCGGTTTCACTAGCAAGGACCTCAGGCAAGATACCTTGCCATTTGCTGTTTATTTTTTTAACTCATATTTCATGCATTATTCATTATTTTCTTTATGCAAAATAAACTGTGATACATGGCATAACCTGTTAGAACTTACTGTTTATTTATATTTCCTGCTATGTATTAGTTTTCTTACACATTAAACCTAGATTTAAGGGCCACCCATTGTGTGTTGCATTCATTGGCCTTGACATTTGTACCACGAGATTGTGTGTCGCATGTAGAACACGAACATGCGTGACTGGCTGGCCACCGGTGCGTATAAGCCGTGCGATAGAAATACCGCTAATAGAAGTTGCATGCTTAGTTTGACTTAGCGGTTATAGAGATTTTCTGTTATAGATACAACATAGTAGGCATTGGGCGGAGAGGACAATTCCTTAGCGTATGGGCTTCAATGCACTTTCCCTTTTGTAACCCGTGAGCTCCGCCGGAGACGCGGGTCAATTACCCATGATTACTGACGGCCACTGACATTCTGCAGAACGTTATGCTCTTACTGATGGGGCCTCTGGTGCCCCAAGGGGGGACCATGTCGATCCTATTTAGCTAGGGCCCATGCGTAGGAAGGATTGTTCTTAACTATATTTTACTTAGAACGGTTTAGACACCTTTATCCGTTAGGTACGAGTACTTTTGGTTTGGGTGCTTGTATCTGACCGTGGCTTGGAACAATAACTTGTCGCGGATTAGTTCGTCACATCTTGTCCTTGTTTGGTTGTAGGTGTGACTTAATACTTCGATGAGAAGGTATTGAACCTTGTTGGGTCCGGATACCATATTGGATTCATAGCATGGAAAGATACGTCACCGTGAATTAGTTTACCATCTCCCGTCCTTGTTTGGTTGGGGGGATGGTACGCTAGTTCAATAGGTGTGTATTGGACCATGTTATAATTCAATTGACTTATTTCACTACAAGAAATTTTGTTTATAGTGACGGAAGTTAGTGACGGAATGAATATTCAGTCACTGGTAAAAGATTTATCGTGTCGGATTAAGAAAAACGTTAGTAATATTTCTGACGGAATAAATATTTAATGGTGACGGACTATGCAGTCACTAAACTTTATTTAATTATTAAATGAGAAGATAGACGTGAAAATTTTAAATATGTTTCATGAAAATATTAGGGACTTTTAAATCAGTCACTAATAAAAAAGTAGTTTAATATTAAATAATAAATTTAATAAGATAAATAATCTAATAGTTTTAAATATTTGGGCCCGAATTAGCAGGATTGAAAAATTGGACGCCACTTTTTTTTCACATGTGTCATCATTTTTTCCTTTACAGAATATTTGGTCATAAATGATTTATGATTCTCTCCTCCTTTAAATATTTACTCCTATAAATTTTCTCGTCCTCTCCTCCTCCTCTCATCCTTCTCTAGGTCATGAGGATTTTCTTCTCCTTGTAATTCTCTCATCTCTTCCGTTATTTACTCATCTCCTCATTTTCTAATAATTTTTTTTTTGTTTTAAAGGTGTTCATCTAGAGAGGTCAGCGGAGTTCAATTCTCTTCGACCACTCTAGGTCAGTGAAGTTCAACCCTTTTTCATTGCTTTTCGCCCAGGAAGGAAGTCCCATCGGCTCCATAGAGAAATCCCACCGGCTCAAGTAAATTTTAAAATCCTAACCATAATTTTCTTTCCCTATTTACGCTATTTTTATATTCTTTAATTGTTTGTTTCTATATCTATATTTTTTAATTTTATGTGCGTAGGAATGTGACTATATCTTTTTAGTGACATGAGACGTTGGAATTGTGACAAAAAGCGTATGTCCAAACAATGGGACCGGAGACGCAAAATGGAGTACGTGGTCAGGGACTTGGTGTGACGTGAAATCGAATGCTTTATCATGTTTCATCATTAAAATTTAGAACATCAATTTGTGTTGATGTACAATGTATTTTTTTTTGTTAATAGCACTTAACTTTGTTTTGGAGTATATTTTATTTTTGAGTTGTTTGTCTAATCTGATGAATATATTATTTTTGGCTTCAATTTTTTTAGTAAGAGTCCACTTATACTATCTTGGATGAAGAAATTGTGATTTCAACAGATGTGGTAGAAAATATTAGCTTCTAATTATGGATCAAGTAATAATGACTGATTTACTAATTATTAATGATTATCAAACAATTACGAATGTGGTTCAAATTTTTGTAATTTTATTAATGACCCAACATTAGTGACTGATCTATTAATTAGTGATAATTTTATTAATGACCAAACAATAATGACTGATTTTTATTAGTAATAATTATTAATGACCAAACATTAGTGACTGACATATTAGTTAGTAATAATTTTATTAATGACCAAACATAGCGACTGACTTATTAGTTAGAAATAATTATTAATGACCCACAATAGTGACTGACTAATTAGTTAGTAATAAATATTAAATACTTTTTTATATTGAAAGATAAATACTTATCTACGTGGCATGTTCAATTATAGTGACGGATTTAGGAATTCATCCGTCACTAGTAGTATTAGTGTCGCTCGTAATAGTGACTGACATTAACTCCGTTACTCATGTGTTTAGTCCGTCATTAATATCATTTCTGACGAAATTCAGTCACTATTAATATATATTAGGACTGATCTTCGTCGTAACTATAAGCAAATTTTCTTATAGTGTTTATTTGAGCAATATTTATTCAGTTTATATGGCATGATATTATGTGTCTTGTTACGTCCCTCTGAGGACCTGGTTATCTCACCAGGTGTGTGCTCTTGTCTTTCGCAGGTATTCTAGCTCTAGCCGTGATCCTCTCTATTTCTTCGAGGATGATTGTACTTGGATTGTCTTCGCTTCGTTCGCCAAACTCATTTCATTTTCCATGTATTTTTTTCATTATTTTGTTGGTAGTGGATTTGCTCCTCCCAACATATTGTATCAAGATAATTCATTATCATTATATGATATCTTTTATTCATTTATTTTTGTGGATGACTTTAGTTATGGATCTACTGCATTTATAACTTACATATATTTATTATACGGCTGGCATGTTTACGTTTCTAGTCCTACGTATTTTGGGACTGGAGCGTTACATATAGCCTTGGATTGATGTGTGCTTGCTAGGATAGACTGGTTAGGCTTAGTGAGACTTGTTGGACTAGGACTTGACCTAGTTGACCTAGTTTGACTAGTGTGGTTGACTAGAGTTGACCAAGTATTGACTTTAGTCTAGTTTGACCTAGACAGCATGCAGATGCATTGTACATTTCATTTATCATCCCCTGTATACATCTTGACTTGTGTTGTACTAAATAGGAGTCAGATACCTCATCTGGGACAGTATATTCTTACGATATTCAATACCAGGCGAGTACATTCTCTGCATTTCATAACTTGTTTAGGATTATATTCCTGCTCTAGATTACCTTATTTGATGCTGTCATGATATTATCACGGATGGTACTATATGGATCCTACATTGAGATGTTATCCCCCTCGGGAGCATCAATACATCATCTCGTGGTTTTCATGTACATCATGTATTCCTTGCTTTCATGTTATTCATGTTTCTCATGTGCTTCATGCTCGTTCATGCTCATTCGTGTACTCTCATGTGCTCTCATGTTCGGTCAGTTTCTCGTGTATTTCATGTATAACCTATACTTCATGTGTACCCTTCATGGGCCTTCATGTGGAATCATGTGCTCTCAGTCTGAGCCCTCATGTATACTTCATGTACACCCATCTATGGGCTTTTATGTAAAAATCATGTATGTAACATAACTTGTCTGGATCCTTGTGTATTGATTGGGGTATGGGGGAGTATAAATAGTCATGTGAACAATTCCAAAGTAGTATAACCATGTGGCCTCTTTAGTATATTCATGTGCAAATCCAGCCATTCACATGTCGACTTTGTACTCGAAATCACTAGTCACTGGTAGCTCTCTACTTATAGTAGATATTTCCATTACAGTTCTCTCTATTACATTATGTACTTTCTTTCAGTTTCATGTATCGTACTCTCTTGCATGTTTATATTTTCTAACCTGTTATGATCTGCGTGAGATGTATTGTGCTCGCTCCCGTCCTGACTGGACCTGTTAAAAATTTTATAGAGGATGATGAGGAACCCTGTACCCCTTACTATAGAGCTTGCCTAGATGACATTTGCGACCTGGACCCCTGGGGAGGTTCAGGCAGCTAATGAGGATGATACCATGCATAGTGTAGATAGTCTAGACTGTTCTTTCCTTTTATGTTAGTCGTTGTCTTTGATTTCAGAGTTGTATATTTATCGAGATGTTAAGTGGTAGTTGTTAACTTTAATTTATTTTACTTCTGTTGTACCTCAGTTGATGATTTCCTTATCTATTCTATCGTGCTATTCTATCTCTAGATTATGATTGAGTTGTACCTTCTGTGATTGGCCTCCAGTTGGAGAGTATTTCATATTGTGTTAGTTGTAGTTCATGACCTAGAATAGCGTTCTACCGCTGACACTGCGGCGTAGGCTGGACGCTGTTACGTATTCGTACTCTCACAGGGGCGGGTCGTGACAAACTGGACCTATGAAAGGTGTACGACACGGTGAATCGCGACTTTGTGTGCCAACTTATGCTTGCGATGGGATTTGCTGACACTTGGGTTGCTAGAGTTCGGGAGTGCTATCGACGGCCTTTTTTTTGTTGATTCGAGGGTAATCTGTGGGTTTTTTGGAGACTTCGACAAGGGGATCCTCTTTTCCCCTACTCTTTACTTTGGTAATGGAGTATTTTATGTGTCTTTTGGATCTAGCAGTTCATAGAGGCAGGATCACCCCACTTATAGGAAGACGGTTCCACATGTCTCGCATCTTATTTATGCAGATGATTTATTCGTCTTTGTAGTGCCCGTTCCTACATCGTGCCCCATTTCGTCCATGGGATGCACGAGAAAGGAACAATGTCACTACCGATTCAGTCGGGACCGATAGGTCAGAATTGGTTGAATCGGTCGAACGGGAACGATTAAATTAAGATCATTTTCTCGTTATGGAAAGGCTCTTCGGAATCAAGTCCCATATTCAGCAGGTTGTGCCTCGAGGATTAGCTCTGCGGCTGAGTCGGGAGAGACCCTGTTGTTTTGCTTTTTATGCCGCAAATGCTTTGGCTTTGGCTTTTGTGAATGTGTTTCGTGAATATTTTCGATGGTTTTCGTGGATTGCATTTTCGAATTTCGCATTCGTATCGAACTCCTTGAATAACACAGTGTTCTAATCAGTTGCTTATACGATTGCAGGTGATCGCGTAGGCGACGTCTAAGCACAGCTAACCAGTCCCTCACCTGTCACGACCCGATACCCAAATTATTGGGCCGGGCCGAGCCATGTCCAGCCTACGCTTGGTTAAAGCACAGTAAGCTGTTCTAGAATAAACAATAAAGGATCTAAGCAGCTAACAGTTCTAAAATCATATTTAAGGTTCATTACAACACAGCATCTATAAGCGAAGGTAACATAAGCACATACTTGATAATACACTTTATAAGTATCTAACTGGAGACAAAGTCCAGTATCCAAATACAAGTACAGACAGAGTCTGTCTCAAAAAAAAAACAAAAAGATAACTAAGCAAGGTTTTCCGCTGGGGCCTCTACTGGAGCAAAGACCAGGTCCTCAAAATCAGTGTCATAATATGTAACACATAGCATTTCCTCCTCGAAAAGTATACCTACAACGTTATCCTGTCAGGACGGGAGCAAGTACAACCTCTACAACTAAAATACTGAACATATAATGAAAGAGATGTACAACAAGAAATATGGTATGATAAATCTATAAAACAGGAAATACTGGAAACATGGCCTCACGGTACAACTGGGATCACAGTAACATAGTAACATAGGGAACATGGCATATCTGAAATCATGGTATATCTCATAATCTATCATGGCAAGGATACATATGTCATAGAGACAGATGTATATGTAATGTTTAAAACTATAGCAGGTACGTGATCGGTCAATAGATGTACAAAGTGCTGAGGCACAATGTAAATAAAATGTACATACGTACAAGTGCACAAGCATAGGTGTACATCCGTACAGAAATGCGGAATAATGGCCTACGACAAGGTATGCATATAAAATACGACCTCGCTCGCTACTATAGGGGGGTCATAATCACGTACTCAACTGTCAGTTTCCCCACAACCCATATATATATAACATGTGAGAGATACGAGAACAGTAAAAATATGTGGGAGATACTGGGAGCAGTATAAGCATGGCAGGTACTGGAAGTAATACAACATATGAAGATTTAACTTGCTACCTCAATGATCAGTATTTTAACAGGGTTAATACATGTTCTAGCATTAAAAGACAGTAAATGAGTTTGTAGATGTACTTGCCTGGGATCCTGCTATCAATATGAATCAAGGCTCGGAGTGAAGCCACAGTCCTAAAGATGAGATAATACAATAGCTAATCAGGGTGAAAAGACATACTATAATGTCTAGTTAACTAGGGCAAACTAAGACAAACTGGGTCAGAGGTTGACTTATAGTTGACTTTGGTCAACTGGTCAACTCCGGTCAATTCCAAGTCCAATGTGGGGTGACACTATACTCAAACTAACTTTCTAGGGTCTAGAAATCAATAAGAAAATCAAGTCATGAGTGCGCTACTACGAGCCACTATATCGAGCTAGGCATATATAGTAATCTGGAGTGCACCATAACAGGCCACTATCTATAATTTGGACATAGAACAATACGTGAACATAAGCATGTACCATGTATATAGAGTATACAATCATTCTTTAACTATCCAAGGTCATCTAATCATGTTAAGAGTCTATTACAATCGAGAAAATATCAAAAACGGACAAAAACGGGCAAAAACGGACAAAAACAGCATAAAACGGCATACCGACGGTATACTGCGGCATACCGGCGATATACCGGACTAAAGACAGTAAGTTTCTGGTGCCAAAAATGGCATACCGGCGGTATACCGTTTTTCCAAACAGCAACAAAATGCAGATTTTCGCTAAAACTTGTTTCGGCCATAAAAACTTCATTTTAAATCAAAATTCGGACTTTCAAAAGTCAAAATTGAATAGAATTGAATTTCCAACAACATAGAAGTATTAGTTTTCACAAATCAAAATATTTGATAGATCAAAACCTCAAAATACTCGAAAATTATATCTAGAAACTCAGATCTACGCAATACTGTCAATCAAAACCAAAAGTGCTATATACTAAACATGTTAACAATTTAAAGAAGCAAATTATAGGCCAATAAAACTCTAGTTTTTATGGAAAATAAAAATAAAGTATGGTCATGCCACTTTTGAGCAAGATGCACTTGCCTAGGTTAAGCTCCAAGCCTAATCTTCTAGTCCACCACCAAGAGGGGTACGAAACCACACTCTAGACCTCAAGGCCAAGCTCCTAGCAAAGCTCCAAGGGAAGAGAAAGGAAGAAGAAATGAAGAGAGAGTGAAGAGAATGAAAAGAGAGAGGAGAGAGAAAGTGAAAGGGTTTATATAGAAGGGTGAATTAATCTTAGCCGTTGGATCGTGATCCATGTCAAAATATAAGTCAATCATGGCCATTCAAACAAAACCAAATGTCCATTGGGTAATAGGGTGCATCTACACTATTCACGAAAATATCTAAACACTATTCATCAAAATATCCAAAATACTATTCATCAAAATATTTAAAATACTATTCATCAAAATATCTGAAATGGAAAATATCTAAAATGTAGAAAATCTGTCTGGACGGTATGTCGTCGGTATACTCTGGTATACTGGCGGTATGCCGGCCAAGAAAAAATCTATAAGTTAGGAAAAATTTTAAAGCATTACGAAAATCAAGAAAATACGAAATACGCTGCAAAATACGTATTTAAATTAATATAAAATACTTATCGAAAATAATTCATTTAGAAAATTTAAAATAAACCCTGAAATTCAGGGGGCTTACATCCTACCCACCTTACAAAAATTTCGTCCTCGAAATTAAAAATCATCCCATAGGTCAAACTATAACACGTAGCTGCTCTGGCTACGATACTCAAACTGCTATCCTTGAAATCATCTCTTCTGTTTCTCCTTACAATCTTTTTGGTTTAGGTTCAACTAAGTCCTTCTATCATAAACTACATCATGTATCCTTTAGAATCTTCCATATTAACATGAAATCTTAACGTATACCCTAAAATATAGGTCATTCTCTGGATATGTTTATACGCCTAGAATGCTTAATCGTCAACCATATTTTCAACCTCAATTGTAAATACTGGATTTCCTTATCGTATCCTAAGTATCCATATTCTATCAATCCACAGGCCCTTTATATTATTTGTCGTCAATCCTTTTCTACAGCTTCTCTTGAAATTATACGTTCAATTCTTATCCTTGGCGTAGAGCCTTCTTCTTTTTACTCAACAAGTCCTCTGAATATAAATCCTCGATTTCAAAACTCCCGATTTATTAATTACCAATGTACATATGTCTTTGTCTCGTTCTTTGTCGTTTTAACTAATATCTTCCCGATCTCGTACGCAATATTATATCTCATTCTAACTTATTCTATATCATTCCACATATCGATATACCCTATAATCACATATAATTAGCTATAGATAACCCACCAAAATTCTACAAATGATAAATCCTCAATTCGTAAGTACAGGGTTCGGATCTTCAATCCGTAGTCACAACAATATAATATTTCATTTCTCCATCTTAGATACCCTGTCATCAAGTCATACTATCAATACAATCGTTCTTAATGGTTTCCAAGTCTACTACAGTCAGTCACTCATACTTGTCCTATAAGCTTAATCTAACCAATCCTTAGGAAAAGTATTTATCACAATCACACAATACATCTATAGTTATACTACAGAATCAGTTAACGAGGTTTGGCTATTTCGGTCGCCTATGAAATAGAAGGTAACAAACTAAGACTGGGTCAAGTAATCCATAACAGTGTCCAAACAAGTTAAAGGGTCAAGCAAGACAGAAAAGTTCATCAAAATATCTCCAAGAATGGTACGAAGACAACGAGATGCATAACGAGAAGAATTACCCAAGAGGTTAACGAGAAAGAGTTTAGTCAAGTCATAGGAAAGATGGAACACAAAAATAATTATGTCCAAAAAGATAACATGAAAACAATTCTGTTGGAGAGTCCTAGAGAACCTATAATCCTAGTTGTAGATGTAGATAGAACATAGTTAATCAAGACGGGGAAGAATGATGATAAGAATTTATTCTTGCTCATTCGGTCATAACAAAGTAAACCAAGTTAAGATACAATCTGATAACCATACACGTCTTCCTGAAATCATGTTGCCAGAATTTTTGCCACACCAGTAAGCTTAGATGCAACAAACGATAGAGTCAAAACTAAGGTATACATCTTCTAATCATGTTATCTAGAATCCTCGCCATGCCAACCGGTATGGCTGCGAGAAAATCTAAATTCTATGAATAGGATAGTATATCCAAAATCAGGTTCTATGTTTTTGTCATACCAGCTAATATGGCTGCGATAAATTCTAAACTCCATAACTAAAGCAGACGTTTACCTTATCAGGATATATCATAATTCAATCCACAAAATTTATCACGATGCAAGATCAAAGTCAATAACGAAAATCAGGAATTTAAATTCAACAACGAATTTAGAGGAGTGCAAATAAAACAGGTGAAAACAGATTTCGAGATAAGATTAGAGTAAGATCCTTAGGGGTCATCCCAAGGGGTACTATCCTGGTCAAAATTGACCCACTGAATTCAAGCAAGAGACTAAATACAGTTAACGGTCCTATGCTGTGACGAGTTATCCTATGTTGCAATCCTAGATATCCTCTAGGTGTTCTAAATGTTGTCCTAGTGTTATCAAGTTGTCCTAGATCCTAATTGCAGGCA